>JAPJBO010000589.1:0-144529 GCA_030068145.1 Diplonema papillatum
CTCCTGGATCCTGCTCGACAGTTTGTGCCCCTGCCCCTTCGCGTGTAGCATCACGCCAAGGCAATCGAAGCTGTCCGCCCTTTTGTAAAACTGCGCGGGTTCCTGCGACTCGAATACGTCTGCGTGTTCCTGCCAATCCATGACTTCGATCAGCCAACCATCTGATGTCCCGAATGAGTGACACTTCTTAGGGCACAGCGACAACCCTGTCAGGACAGTGAATCGGATTGTCTTATTTGCAATCGTCTGAAGAAGGCGGGCTTCTTTGGCGGTGGCTGTGATGTCGTCCACGTATGACCGGGGTTCCCCTTCTCGCTTCACATGCCTCATCCATACGCTGATGAGTAGCCCGATAAGGATTACACTTATCGCGCATCCTTGCATGATGCCATTCGTAGGGGTGAAGCCCTCTCCCACTGTGCCATTCACCTTGAAATGTCGGCGCATCTGTTTATACGCGGCTTCTAATGCTCGAAGTACCATCGCGTTGAAGCCCAGCCTTTTTGCTAGCTGCATTGTGACACCTATCGGCACTGTATCAAAGCACTTCTTGAAGTCGAAGGCTATTCCAAAAAGGGGGCGTCCGGTAATCCGCGCCTCCTCCAATTCCGCCGCCAGGTGCCAGAATAGATCTTCTGTGCTGTGTCCGGGCCGACAACCATGCAATCCTTCCGGTGCTAGCTCTTCCATCCATTTTTGCGCTTCTTTGGCCCTTACTGCTGCCCAAACCCTGTATAGCACCGGTGCAACCGAGATCGGGCGCTGAGACAGCGGGTCACCCGTGCTGTCAGGTTTCGGAATGAGGGAGATTAGTGCATGCATGAGATCCTCCGGCCACTCGCCTTGCCCCTCCACGTCATTCAGTACCTGCACAAACCCATTCAGAATGTCATTTGGCAGTTGTTGCAATTCGTGGATCCTCCACCCATGCATTCCTGCCGAGGCCGACTTCTTCATCTTTGCCAACACTGCCCTCACGTCCTTCACCGTGATCGGCTCGCACTGCATCTCCACTCTGTCCGGGAGTATGGACTCGTACGTTCGCATAAAGCGCTCCCAACATGGCTCCTCCTGTCGCGTGTATTTATTGAAGATTCCTCCCCACGCACCATCGCTGCGCAGCATTCCGTCGATCTCCTTCGCATTCGCCGTAAGGGTTTTGTCTTCTCGTCTCATAAATAGCAACGGAGCGGTGTAGCGGTCAGCAACATGGGCGAATACGAGCCCCCCACCATGCATCCATGCCTCCTGCATCTTATGCGCCCACTGCGATCTCCTGTGCCGTTTGAGTGCGGCGAACGCCGCCTTTTGAGTCCCCTCGAGGTCGGCTAATGTACTCTGCAGCGTCTGTAACTCGGTAAATGCGCTGGAGGTCACAGCTTCTGCAACGGATTTTGGGATGTAGCCCCTGATAACCCTCCTCCGCGCGGCGTCTCTCGCGTGTTCTTCCCGTCTTGTGAGCGGGTATGGCACGTCCGCCCTTAAGCGCTCGTGCCCGACCTGCACTAGCGTTCGGAGATGCCCCAGCAGTTCGTCTCGTGCACGTGTCTGCTTCGTGGACGCTCCTCTTACCGACTGTGGTTGGAACTTTGTAGCCAGCCGGGAGTCAGTGACTACTCGTCCTCCTCGTCCCGTGTACATCCCCGTAGGCAATACTAGATCTTTGCCGTGCAACTTCACTAAGTATTGTTCGGCACACTGCGATAGCTGTTTTAGACTGTGTGTCCCCCATCGCGTTTCCTTTGCTCTCTTGGCCAGTGCCTCGAGGTCGTCTCTCTCGTTCTGCTTCAACTTAGGTCTTTCTCGCGGGAAAGCGGCCGGGAGTATGGCGCGGCTGCTCTGTTCCCGGAATGCCTGCTGGCGGAGATTTACGTACAGCGGCGAGTGCGTGTGGAACTTGCTGCTCTCTCTCGCAACAGTCATTACCGTGTCAACGGCCGGTGCTGCACATGAGTTTGCGAGGCATAAGTCAATCCGACTTCCTTCTAACGCGTTCGGTGCCCAGCATGTGTTCGGCGGTATTTCACCACGTCCTCCAGCGTACGCAGCTGCCACGTCCACCCACCTCCCGGAACGACATGCTGCCGCTAGCACCGGACTCGACTCTGTTGTGCAATTGAGGTCACCGAGCACCAATACCGGCACCTGTCCCAGCCCCGCTGCAACGCCTAACACCTCCGATAGGAGCTGTTCCCTTTCTTGCTGCACCTGCGTGCTGCTACCAGACTGCCCATACACGGAGAAAATGTGCATGGCTGTCTTCCCACAATCCAGGGCCACGGCTACTTGCACAACGCGTGTCGATGCGACAATTTTCTTCTCACATTCTTCCACTGGGGTCACTCGCTGCGCTGTGAGGTGCTGCCTTGTCAGGACCGCCACTCCTCCAGGCTTTCTTTGCGTCTTTCCATCCCTTCCTACCACCATTTCTACATCGTTTCCCCAGTACACGTCCCACCCGTATGCTGCCAGTAGCGAACACATGTAAGCTTTTTCATGTTTCGTTACCCGCGTTTCTTGAACTACGATGATGTCCGCTACGAGCCGGGCTACTTCCAGTAGCTTTTCGGTGTCTAGGGACGTGACGTTGATCGTGACAATGACCAATGCACCGCTGTCCGCCGTGGCTACCATACTTACTGTTCGCCGCATGGGTGTCGCTGGGGGGTCGGCAGGTAGAGCAGGTTGTGTTCGTGCTGCTAGAGATTCTTGGCTCGGAATCGGGACTACCCCATCTGTTGATCGCTGGAGCTTCTCCCGCATCCGGCTCGTGACTAGCAGGATATCGTAGTGTTCCCTCCTGTACGTTACGGTTAGGACTTTGGAGGGAGCTGCTCCTCTGCCGTACCTTGCGATCGACTTTCTGCTTCCTGCGGCGTCCAAGACCCATATTGCGGCATCGAGGATTTCTGCCGCTGCCTGCAGGCACCAATGATCCCCGTACGTTGTCCGTTCTTCCATGTGGTCCAGGTATTCGTCATACGTTTGACGGTCTCTCTCATCCTCGGGACAAAACATCCCACGGTACTCGTCGTTGTTCCGCAGCCATCCCACCACTTGCTGTCTCAGCGTGGCTGCCGACCGATCTTTCATGCACCGCGCTAGCGACGCGAACATACACGCGCCATCCTGTGCAACCGGTAGGACCACTGCCCCCAGCCGGCTCGCTGCGTCTCGAAGCCACGTGTTGGCTTCTTCGATTACTTGGAGGGGGTCCTGTCCGGGCCCTCCTCCCCTCATCCATGCTCTACTGCACTTTCTACCACGGGTCTCTGCTGGGTGCCTATACCTGGCAGCTTGCCATGTTTTTACAAAAACATAAACACGCGTCCCTCCGGTAGCGTAGGTGTTGGAGCTGTTGTCGCCGCTGATGTTGATTGATGAAACTGATAAAATTGAAGACGACGTTGATGATGGAGGTGGTGATGGTGATGGTGATCGTGATGATGATGAGGGCGATGATGATACTACGGGGGCGGTCCCGGAAGCTAGCTTTGTAAAAGTTACCGGCAGTCATATCTTTTGGCGCATTTGCTCCGGTAGTCGCCCCCCCTGCGTGACGCCGTTCGAGTACGCCACCGTCCATGTGCCGTCTGCCGCCTGCCCCTTGAGGGCGGCTTCGTACCACCTGTCGTCTGTGTGCTGCGCCTCCACCATGTCCCCCACTTCCCACCGGCCGCCCCTACATGAGGATGGGGTCGATGGCGGTGCGCCCTCACTGTCGCTCCCGTCAGTTGCCCAATCCACGACGCTCGGGCTCTCGCTGCTGTCCTCAGAGTCCTGCGCCAGGCGCAGCTTTGCCTTGGCTGGCGTTCCCTCTGCTGATCGGGATGCCTCCCGCTTCGTTGCGACCTTAGGCCGCGGCTGGTTCGTGTCACGCTGCTGTCGTTTCTGCAGCTCCCGGACGTGTTGCTGCTCGTGCTTATCCCACTGTTCCTGCTGCTCCTGTTGCACCCGTCCTCGCTCCTGCTCCTCTGCCGTGACCAGCTGCTCCTGTCGTCCCTGCAGATCCTGCTCCCGGACGCGTTGCTGCTCCTGTTCGCTTCGGCTTTCCCGCTGCAGGTGCACCAATTGTTGTAGCATCTCATGTTGCAACTGCTGCTGGCGTTCCTGACGCTGCTCCTGCTCGGCCATCCACCGTTGCTGGCGCGTCGTTTGCTCCTGTTGTTGCTTCTGTTGCTGCTCGTGTTGCTGGCCGATTAGCTTTTGAAGATCAGTAAGGAACGCAGTTTGTGTTGTTCCCAGTGTTTCTGCGTGGTGTACGATCGCCTCTTCCAGTCGGCGGTCCACTCTTTCGGTCAGGCGTCGCTCCATCTCGGCAAGTTCCTTCTTCAAGTGAGCTAGCTGTGTCGCCCGTGGTGGCGACGCAGCTGCCTGTCCGGGTGCTGGAACCGTTGCCGTCGCTGGTGCCGGTGCTGGTGCTGACGTTGCTTCTGGTGCTGCCCGTGCCGCTGCGACTGACGCCGGCGCCGAAGCTGACGCGGGCGTCTGGTTCCCGTCTACCCACGTTGTATTCGCCCTGATGGGTGCGGCCGTTGTTCTCTCTCCTTTCTTTTCCCGCCACTCGCGCTCCAACTGCAGCCCTCTCTCCCACCTGCGTACCCCTTCCTCTCGCCCGCAGAAGTCCAAGAACTCTTTCTTGGTGTACTTCTCCCGCTTGTTCCTTGCGGTGGGGTCTGGGACTCGGCTGATGGGTGGTGGTGACGGCCTGATGGTGCACGTCCCACCCTCGCGCAGCTTGAACTCCGTGGCCGGCGGGGCTCCGGCTGCTCGCACCACTAATACACGCCCATTCCGGGGCAGTGCTGCATCCCAAGGGAGCTGCTGCAGGAGGGACGTTGCTGCCTCCCTCCTGGTTCCTTCCGGCAGCGCTTTGATGTCGTACAGCGACATCGTTCTCCTCACGAGTGTGATTGTGGGGAGGGTTGGGTCCGGCTGTTGGCTGGTGCTCGCACCATTGACCGGGGGAGCCGCGTGGAGGCCGCCAGACCCTGCCATTATATTGTTGTGTGTGTCGGTATATTTTTGGCTTTCGTGTTCTCTCTCAATTCCCCCTGTGTGTGTGTGTGTGTGTGTGTGTGTGTGTGTGTGCATGATGATGATGCCTGAGCATCAGGCTCAGGTGTAGACAGGCTTGTGTGACACAACGAACCACAGTGTGTAGAATTGACACAATCTGTTGGCAATGCTGCGGGGTTTTGTGCCAATTTTCCTGGTTAGTTGAAAACCCAGCCCAGACCTCCTGAAGTCTCATCTTCTGGCTACTTCCGGAAACCTAGTTTTTGCAACCTGAATCTCTTCCTCGCGAGCTCTTCTCGCACGGGAGTTTCGACGTGGGCGTCACTGGCTGTAGCCTTCGGCGCCACCGCTGGCTACCGTAGGCTGTTCTGTAGACTTTTTGACCGCACCAGACAGCGTGTCCCCCGCATTGGAAAGATTTCTCGGAGCCCACCGTGTACCGGATTCGCTCCGGAAAGGGCTACGTTCCACCACCACTCCTGGATAGCAGCATGTAGCAGCATGTAGCAGCATGTAGCAGCATGTAGCAGCATGTAGCAGCATGTAGCAGCATGTAGGAGGAATTCTGCTTGGTCTGTCTGCGCCTTTTGTGTTCGCTGACGTAAAGTCTGCGGGATATTTGTTGGTGACATGACTGCAAGAAAGAACGAAGAGGAATCAAACCATCCAGGGTAAACCTATCACTTACATTGCGTAGGGGCAAGATGAAAATCCCGTCCAGGGGACTTACGGAAATAAGCTTGTCTGGACAAGGTCACAGGGGGAAGGGAGGGGTGGGTTTTCTTCCCGTCCAACGACACCCCCCCCCACCTGGTCTTGGGTGGCTTGACGACTGCGCAGCAGCATTCCTGCAGTGAGACTGTAACATGTAGCAGCATGTAGCAGCATGTAGCAGCATGTAGCAGCATGTAGCAGCATGTAGCAGCATGTAGCAGCATGTAGCAGCATGTAGCAGCATGTAGCAGCCTGTAGCAGCATGTGAGCTGTAACCCTCAAAACGCGAAACCCCCCTCCTCCTGTACACCAGACTCACACCGCAGTCCTGTCTGCAGACACTCAGGTTCCGCGCTGATGATGGTCCGCCTTATGTGTCCGTGGCTTAAAGGACCGAAACACGGCGCAGACGGGACCAGTGCGGTGTGTTGAGCACATACCCATTCCAAGCACGTTCTTGCAATCCTCCCAAAGTGCAAGTGTTATGACGGCGGGCGACTGTTCACGGGCTATTGCTACTTCGTGATGTCGTCCGTTGATGGATGAAGATGAAGTCAAACTGGTCACTTCCAGGTCGCGTATCGTTTCCGCTCGCTTTCGCGGTGCGGACTTCCGGGCCGTTCTGGCTGTTCCAGGGTCGTTGGGGAAGAAGTCGAGCTTTTCAATCGTTCTCGCACGGGAGCAGGTAGGGGAGGAGGGGCGAGGAAGGACTCGTAAGAAGAAAAGGGGGGACGAAGCCTTTAAGCAACGCAAGCGTGGGTTGCCGCGCAGAACGCGGGGCAAACGGACCGGTGCCACGGTGAGGTGCTGCGCACTCGCCTCCCACTGAAAAGGCTCCTAGCAACGAGGGGCGGGTCGTCAGCGGCGGCAGGATGGTTTGCTTTTCCTCTCACCCACCCCCCTTCCCCATCTTCCTTGAAGAAGACTTGATGCTAGCATCAACCATGCATGAGAGGCAGTGGCTCTGCCTAAACATTAAGCTAAGATTTCCCCCCCATCTTACGCTTTCTTCGAAGAAGACTTGATGCTCGCATCAAACGTGCGAGGCAGTGTCCTGCCTAAACATTAAACTAAGATTTCCCCCCCGGACCCTTGTATACCGTGCTGCGTTACGACGACCAGTGTCCCTTCTCTCATGGGAAGAATGTGCTATTAAGTTCACAACAAATGGTTGCATCGTCTCCCTTGAGAAACTTTGAACACTTTCAATCCTTGAAAGTGCCCCGTGGCGGTTGGTTAAGAGCCACAACCCCATCCAAACCCTCTCTTTTTTTTTTTGAAAACGAACGAAGGAAGGGGAACCACAGTGAAACCAAGTCGTGCTCGCGCCGGAACAGGACTGAAAGTCCCCATCCGAAGGACCCACTGATGAGCTCTGACTTTGGAACGAAGGATTGGTCTGCGTTCAAGAGCGAAACCTGAGACGAAGAACGAGGTGCACAACACCGCGGTGAAAGTACATGGGTGTTAGGACCACCCTTAGCGAGTCTAGAGGTAACCATTTGCTCAGTCCGGCGTTTGCGTAAACCCGAACCTTTTTGCCCAGTCCGGCGTTTGTGCAAACCCGAACCTTTTTGTCCAGGCCGGCGTTTGTGCAAACCCGAACCTTTTTGCCCAGGCCGGCGTTTGTGCAAACCCGAACCTTTTTGTCCAGTCCGGCGTTTGCGCAAACCCGAACCTTTTTGCCCAGGCCGGCGTTTGTGCAAACCCGACCCTTTTTGTCCAGTCCGGCGTTTGCGCAAACCCGAACCTTTTTGTCCAGTCCGGCGTTTGTGCAAACCCGAACCTTTTTGTCCAGTCCAGCGTTTGTGCAACCCGAACCGTTTGCCCAGTCGGGCGTTGTGCAAACCCGAAGCTTCTTGCCGGTCCGGTTTGTCCAACCCGAATTGTTTTGCTCAGTCTGGCGTTGGTGCAAATCCGCACCTTTTGCCCAGTCCGGCGTTGGTGCAAACCCGAACCTTTTTGTCCAGTTCGGCGTTTGTGAATACCCGAACCCGTTGAACCCTGATGGCAAGTTCGGTTGGGATGATAGCAAGTTCGGGGCGCGTACCCCGGACCCCCCCGGAAAACCTTGATGATGGCAAGTTGGGGGCCCTTATCCAGGGGGGAGGGCCCCTCCGGACCGCCCCTGGTGAACCTTGATGCTGAGTGCAGACCCGGAAAAAAGTCCACCGGCGGGAACCGAACCTCCCACCCGTAGGTAAGGAACGTCGTCAACTGACGACTGTGCCACGCCGTGGTCCGCCGCGAGGTTATCGGTTATCGGTTATTGGTACGGTGGATACCTGCCTCGCGAGAATTTTTTTCGACGAATTTTGAATTCTCAAAAATACCAAAAAAAACGGTAGAGAAATGTCCGGGGTGGGGGTACCCCCACGGCCTGCCCCAGAAAAGTGGGATAGCTCGCTAGAGAGCTAAATTGAGAATTTCAATTTACCAACCTCTAGACTCGGAAAATACAGGGGACTAGCCCTTCAAGGCTTCGCTCCCCATTTTGGGAGCCGTGCACACCCCTTTTCACCCTTTTCTAATTTTGCATCCCTTTTCTAGAGAACGTCTTCCTCGAAGAAGACTAGCATCGGATACGGATACGTATCCTACATGGATACGTACCCGCGATACTGTCGGATCCTACAAGGGGTCTTCTTGGGCCTTCTTGATGAACACTTGCAAGGCAAGCGTCCAGTTGTTCGGGCTTTGGTGCACAGCTGGCCCGCCCCAAACGTGAAGACTGCAAACTGAGTCACACAAAACACTTGCATTGAACGAGTCTCTGCTTTCCGCGTGTCCGTGACGCGCTTCGCGACTGGCCTCGCGACTTCGCCGCGGTCTTTTTCTCCGCCGGCTTGGTGGCGGACATTTGCGATTTCTGTTTGCATTGCGATTGCTGTTTGTGTCCTCAGAGCCAATCCTTTTCCCGAAGTTCCAGATCCAATTTGCCGACTTCCCTTACCTACATTGTTCTGTCGTCCAGAGGCTTTTAGCCTAGGAGGAGGAGACCTATTGCGGTTAACGGTATGGCCCGATGCAAGAGAATGAGATCTCCCCGCTTTTTCCATGCACTTCCACAAGATACCCTACTACACGAAGTGCAGCTTTCCAGGATAGTTAACCCTGTCCCCGCGTGAAGTGTTTCAAGGGTCAACCCTCCGTCCTTCAAAATAATTAATCAATCCCACCCCCATACAGCAATACGTTCGCGTAAAGCGTGATGTGAAGACGTGGTTCATTCATTTCCTCCCGACTGCTACGGTGTGTTCTCTGCGACTTCACCCTCTCATTCCCCCTGGTGGCAAGACGACGTGTTTCCTTCCGTTTTCTTTCCGAACCATAAATACCCCACCCGTATTGCAATACGATATAGTTAAGGATATTCAACCTGCGCAAACCATAAGCAGCACCACAAGTTCACGAAAAGAGACGGTCCAAGAAGACAGACAGTCACCTGCTGCGGCACCATACTGCGGAGGGCCTACCGTATGTAAGGTATGTGGACATCGGCCGACAAGAAACCACCAATGGCCAACAACCAAGGCACCCACCGATCCTCTTACCTCGTGTAACCACCACTCTTACGACACTCAGAGCACAAAGGACATCTTCCAAGGTCACCCGGAGACTTTACAACCCCGGAGTTTCAAGCGAACTTTCACTCTAAAATGGCCTGCGTAGTTCCGCACTTCCAGGTGCACCCCCGCAGCAGCCGTTTACTTATCAAGGGAACGTCGTTTCCTTGAAAGTATGGAAACGGAACAGGGACACAATTCGCTCACTTGCATCTTAAAATGTTAACAAAAGCTCAAGCGGGGGCGTTTTCGTCACTCACTGCAGGCGCTCATTTCCAGAGTTAGGAAGCTCTTACTTGCCATCTCATATGTTACAAAAATTACCGCGGGGGCGTTTTCGTGACTCACTGCAGGCGCTCATTTCCAGAGTTAAGAAGCCCTTACTTGCCTTCTCATAATGTTGACCAAAACTTCAGCGGGGGCGTTTTCGTCACTCACTGCAGGCGCTCATTTCCAGAGTTAGGAAGCTCTTACTTGCCATCTCATATGTTACAAAAATTACCGCGGGGGCGTTTTCGTGACTCACTGCAGGCGCTCATTTCCAGAGTTAAGAAGCCCTTACTTGCCTTCTCATAATGTTGACCAAAACTTCAGCGGGGGCGTTTTCGTCACTCACTGCAGGCGCTCATTTCCAGAGTTAGGAAGCTCTTACTTGCCATCTCATAGTGTTAACAAAACCTTAAGCGGGGGCGTACTCACCGCAGGCGCTCATTTTCCAGAGTCAGGAACCTCTTACTTGCCATCTCATAGTGTTAACAAAACCTTAAGCGGGGGCGTACTCACCGCAGGCGCTCATTTTCCAGAGTCAGGAACCTCTTACTTGCCATCTCATAGTGTTAACAAAACCTTAAGCGGGGGCGTACTCACCGCAGGCGCTCATTTTCCAGAGTCAGGAACCTCTTACTTGCCATCTCATAGTGTTAACAAAACCTTAAGCGGGGGCGTACTCACCGCAGGCGCTCATTTTCCAGAGTCAGGAACCTCTTACTTGCCATCTCATAGTGTTAACAAAACCTTAAGCGGGGGCGTACTCACCGCAGGCGCTCATTTTCCAGAGTCAGGAAGCTCGCGGGTGCGTAACCCCTTTTCTTTTTAGCCTGTGAGGAAACTGAACCGCCCAAGTAGGACCTTCTGATCATGATCATTTGCCCATTCGCCACCTGAAACCACGTCCAGGATTCGGGCTCAGGGTAGTGCGGTCAACGAAAACCCTATCTACTTTCTCCTACTCTCGCGGTGTACGGGTTTTCTGTGACATTTTGGTTCCGCGGGGGCCAGGAAAACCCCATAGCAGTGTGTTACAAAAAAAACCTTATATTAGGGCGGAAGCAACCCGCACCACGTGAAGCACCGCAAGTGTCGCGAAACCCAAGCACTACTCTACGAGAAAATACATAAAACGCGGACAACAGACCGGTACGGGCTACAAGGCAACCCCTGCTCAACTTGTAGAACGTGGGGGGCCCAAGATTACACTCCACGAAGAAATGTACTTGGTGTCGGTCACAAAGAGTCCCGGATATGGCTAGCCATAACCCATAACGAAAGCATGCACTAAATATACAATCCGTAACCATAAAGCCCTTTCTTGCTCTAAGAGAACCCATTCATGAACGGTCACACGGAGACCCTAAAACCCCGGTATTTCAAGCGAACTTTAACTCTAAAAAATGTTTTCCCTCATTGCATTAGCCTCCAACCTCACAGATTGGCAGCATAAAAGCCGAAGTAGCCAGAATTGAGAATCTTGCGCCGGAAAACATGCGTATGCAGGATATTTCAGAAGTCGTTCCCCAGGGGTTGGCAACAGAAGCAAACGACGTGGCAAGCTTCCGACCTGAAGACATGCAGGGAAGCAGTGTTTTTCCTGTGTGGCTAAATATTCTTTCGCCCAAAAAAAAAAAAAAAAAACTTGTCAGTCGCGAAAGGCTACAGCGCAGTACCTCCTTGAGGTAATACACTGTAGCCCACACGAAACACAGGGTGGGGCAAATCTGGGTCTAGTGGCGGGCGTATGCGCTCAAAAAAGACGCACTCCGCAGTTGCAATTTTACGACACCATAATGGGAAACTCGTTGCTCCTTGGAAAGGTTTCGCAGCACATCTCTTCACAGCAGCAAACATTGATCCTTTTTTGACGTGTCTTTACTCTGGGGAGAACTCCAGCTCGGGTCCTGACA
Source organism: Diplonema papillatum (assembly GCA_030068145.1). Lineage (NCBI taxonomy): Eukaryota > Euglenozoa > Diplonemea > Diplonemida > Diplonemidae > Diplonema > Diplonema papillatum. The sequence continues at coordinate 11,480 of JAPJBO010000589.1, forward strand.
TTTTCGACACGTAAAGGGCTCTCTCGTCTCTAAAGGGCTCTCTCGTCTGTAAAGGGCTCTCTCGTCTGTAAAGGGCTCTCTCGTCTGCAAAGGGCTCTCTCGTCTGTAAAGGGCTCTCCCGTCTGTAATGGGCTCTCTCGTCTGTAAAGGGCTCTCTCGTCTGTAAAGGGCTCTCTCGTCTGTAAAGGGCCAAAAACCGGGTTCTCAAGCGAACGGTCACTCTGAAACACAGGGCTTATGACAACGAAGATGGAGCCTTTGGAAGACAGCATGGTGGTCGTTCCCGACAAGGTCGCGAATAATGCCGAAGTGTACCTCGTATACAAGAACGCAGACGGTTCGTGGGAGGAAGCCTGCGTGAAGAAGCCCGTCTACACCACGGACGAAGGGGCAGCTGCAGCGGCGCCGACCCTTCCCGTGTCCGTGGTCGACTACCTCGACGAGATGAACCCAGCAGCTGACTCTTCTCTAGCCGCCACATGACGATGCACGCCTTTGGTTAGGGGGCCAAAAAAGTAGGGTTGTGCAGACAGACGCTAGCTACCGGGAACTAAGAACAGCGCTGCGCACGCATCCCTACAACGCTGCTAAAGGACATACCATGTGAAAAGACCGAAAAAGACACGGCATGTGATCACATGTTGATACCGTGAAGTAGGGTGTCAGTTGCCATGGACAGGGTTGGATGTCATCCACTGCTTCTCTAAACGTATGGTGCAGGCTATTCTCTTCGCTGCCTCAGCAGTGCTGGACATTTTGTTTACCTGCTGCCAATGGCCACTAGCCCGTGAACAGTGCGTCTGCCTTTATGGCACCTACTTCAAAGGCATGGATTGATTTTTGGAAAAACAGGTCGTTCGAATGAAGCTCTCACCGACCTCAGCTGTTGAAGATCTACGCGCTACACTTAAGCATATCACCCAGCGTAGGAAAAGAAAGCAACAGCGATGCCCCTAGTACCGGGTGAACAGGGCAGAGCCCAAGCCTGAACCGGTGTTCTACGGATATCCGGAATGTGGCGCAAGCTGCTTGGGGATGCGCTACACTGCACTCTATGCTGCCAATCTTCACCCTTCCGAAATCGAACCCGAATTCCCGGTTCCCCGTTCCAGCCGTGGTCCACTTCACGACCGTCAAAAGCTGATAGGGCAGAAGCTCTTGTGGGCTTGCACCGACTCGAAGTTGTGTGCTATCACTCGAGATTGACTTCGAATCACAGGAGACCGACCCGGATGCCCACATCGTACCCGAGCCTCTTCAAGGAAGCGCCGCATACCCTTCCCCCACATGCACAACATCGCTGCCGAGCGAGGCGCAGTACTGCACCCGCAACTTTCCCCGCAATGTGGTCAGAATAGCCACAACGTTTGCCCACAACGCATTGTGGCTATCGTTGCTAGAATATACTTTTCCCCCACGATCCCCTGGGGAAAAGTTCGTGTCGACGGACTTGGTTTCGACTCGGCTGGCATTGATGATTGCCCATTCTCAATAAACCACTCAAGAAAAAGACGAAACTCGAAAGCGAACCGCTAAGAACTTCGTTTTGATTGTTTCCTTCTCGGGTTAAGAGACCAACAAAGAGAGTCGGGAGAATCGATCCCTTGTTGCACTCCGCGATAGTGTCACGGCCGATCGTATTCCGATTACCTTGCTCATGCAAGCCAGTCTCCCCATGACAAGACACACAAACGCAACAGGTCAAAAGTCCTGAGTGAAAACACAACACTCGGTGGTGTAAGCGAAGAACAAACCAGATTGTGTTTGTATTGTACTTGCCCTTACTCTTCGGAGTCAAGACAGCTACGTCGAGTATTGTTTACAAAACACGATGTCGGAGGAAAGGAGAAGCTCGTCGCCGCAAACCGTGGCGTTTTCACTTGCGTCCTGAATCCAGCTTTACATAAAACGATCAGGCACTGCTGTCAACAAAAAAAACAACCCTCTCTTCCCAGCATCATCATCATCATCATTAATCTTGTATCAGCTGCGGTTGTGAGTGACGAGCTCTTGTTTTGTTGTTGTCATGGGGGGGCCTTCACGTTGAGCGCACCTTAATTGAGTCGCGGTCGCCGATCCCCCAACCACCAGCATCATGTACTTGATGCGATGCGGAACAAGGCTGATAGCACCGCCCAGCGAATAGAGGGCCACAAAAGTGGCAAATCGACCGGTCGGGGGATGCTTAGCAGCCCATGGCCTGAATGCTGAGTGCACACCTAAGCGGGGCTGCATCCTCGTGTTGTAGCCGTGTTGTGTGCATAAGGCTTCGTGGGGGCCTGGTCAACCACTTCATCACAATAGGCGCAAACTCGACAGTGATTGGACAGTCGGGATGCCGGGGGCGGGTCTCCATGAAGAAGAGAAAAGTAAAGCAAGACCTGCCCCCTGCGCCTGCTGTCTCTCCGGCTGCTTCGGCAGACGACACATACCTACTACTACTTGTGCAGTCTATCGACACAGATTCTTGCTGCATAACAAGTTCAAACTACTACTACTACTACAACTGAATAAACACCGTTGTTGTTGTTGTTGTTGTTGTTGTTGTTGTTGTTGTTGTTGTTGTTGTTGTTGTTGTTGTTGTTGTTGTTGTTGTTGTTGTTGTTGTTGTTGTTGTTGTTGTTGTTGTTGTTGTTGTTGTTGTTGTTGTTGTTGTTGTTGTTGTTGTTGTTGTTGTTGTTGTTGTTGTTGTTGTTGTTGTTGTTGTTGTTGTTGTTGTTTGTTGTTGTTGTTGTTGTTGTTGTTGTTGTTGTTGTTGTTGTTGTTGTTGTTGTTGTTGTTGTTGTTGTTGTTGTTGTTGTTGTTGTTGTTGTTGTTGTTGTTGTTGTTGTTGTTGTTGTTGTTGTTGTTGTTGTTGTTGTTGTTGTTGTTGTTGTTGTTGTTGTTGTTGTTGTTGTTGTTGTTGTTGTTGTTGTTGTTGTTGTTGTTGTTGTTGTTGTTGTTGTTGTTGTTGTTGTTGTTGTTGTTGTTGTTGTTGTTGTTGTTGTTGTTGTTGTTGTTGTTGTTGTTGTTGTTGTTGTTGTTGTTGTTGTTGTTGTTGTTGTTGTTGTTGTTGTTGTTGTTGTTGTTGTTGTTGTTGTTGTTGTTGTTGTTGTTGTTGTTGTTGTTGTTGTTGTTGTTGTTGTTGTTGTTGTTGTTGTTGTTGTTGTTGTTGTTGTTGTTGTTGTTGTTGTTGTTGTTGTTGTTGTTGTTGTTGTTGTTGTTGTTGTTGTTGTTGTTGTTGTTGTTGTTGTTGTTGTTGTTGTTGTTGTTGTTGTTGTTGTTGTTGTTGTTGTTGTTGTTGTTGTTGTTGTTGTTGTTGTTGTTGTTGTTGTTGTTGTTGTTGTTGTTGTTGTTGTTGTTGTTGTTGTTGTTGTTGTTGTTAAACGAACGTACGTTGTAAAAAACGAGCGCGGCGCCCGAAACCGCGCATGCGTTTCTGCTTCTCTAAAAAGAGGGAGCCACGCCGGGGGCGACGGATTTGTATGGAAGCGCAAAGGCAGACGGGTTACGTGTCGCGTGCTATAAAACACGTGAGCCCTCTACTTTAACGAGTGAACCGTGTAGTTCGCACCAGAGAGAGGCAAGAGGGGGCAAGAGCGTAGGAGTCGACCACAGCATGCAAAGCTTGTTGAGGCGACGCTCGCTCGGCGCTGCTAACCTGCCCGCTGTGGCTGACTTTGGGCGCAAGCTCCAAGCCCAGAGCATGCTCTACGAGATCCACGCACAGCATGAACAGACGGAACAATGATTTGTCAGATGTTATCATAGCATGCGAAGTTCTAATTTCCATACCAAACGCGCCGTGTATCTCTTCTCCTTCTCCTCCTTGTCCCGGTCGGCGCCATCCAGGCCGAAGAGAACAAGAAAAAAAAAAAAAAACACAGGAAACAAAAAAATACAACAGAGTGATGCGCTTCGCTTTCTGCGTTCATTTGCGTAACGAAATGCGCGGAGCGCCGAAACTTCCAGGCTTTTCACGCCGTAGCAGAACCCTAAACGCGTTAGGGGACTTCACAAGAACCCTCCTGCTTACCGAAGCCTCTTCGGTCAACCGGAGACTTTAAAATACCGACCTCCTAACGCTAGAAACGCAGTCTAGTAGCAGCCCATAGCCAGAGGGAGAGAACCTCGTTTTTGAGACCAAGGGAGAGTCAGTTCCTTGTCACATTCACGGCGGAACGTCTGCTTTGGACACGCTGATTTGTTCACAGTAGCATCGGTGGTCGCTTTCTGTAGAATGTGTGCGGATTCGCTTACAACCCGATGAAAATATTACCAGCAAGAAAGCATCCATCGTTCACAGAGCAGCAGTAGGCACATTCAGAAGCACCTGTAGACACAGACATATCACTAAAAGCAGCAGTAGACACATCCCACCAGAAGTAGTAAACACGCACAACCCGTGACAGAAGTATCGCAGGTTTTTGCTGGCTGGCGTTGGGCTGAAGTCACGCCACCCAGAGCCGGAGAACTTTTAACTCTGCACAAGAATTAGTGTAGTAGTCATTAGACCGATACGGGCTGCATGGCAACCTACATTTCCAGCACTCAATGGCTCGCCTGCCTTCACGATACAGCACTCAAAGCTCAACACCAAACCTTTAAACCACAATAAACGCCAAATAGGGACACCCCCTCCCTTCCTTCCCCCGCAGCCATACCTGCTCCCCTGTCGGGGGTAGGGGAGAGAAAGGTGGCCCGATGGGTTGCGCCCCGTGCCTTCCGAAGAAGGAGCCCGGCGACAAGAGCGGGTTCACGGTCTTCGAGGGCGCCGTTTTTTTGGGCTTCGCGTCGCTCCCGCTCTCCGAGCGGGCGCAGATGCAGCTCCTCGCCCGGCCGGCCGAGCACTGGCTGCCGCTGTCCGCTCGCCCGAACAACGCCGCCGACCAAGCATTCGCGCGCGAAGTAGCGCAGGTTTTTTTGCTGGCTGGCGCTGAAGTCACGCCCCCCAGAGCCGGCGAACTATTAACTCTAAAACCAACCGGAGACCCCAAAAACACCGAACCTCGAAACCACAATAAACTCTCTAAACAAAAAAAATAGTGCAGTCAATAGACCGATACGAGCTGTATGGCAACCCTTGCTCAACATTACATTTACAGCATTCAACGACTCTCCTGCCTTCAGGACACTTGCACTTTACAGCACTACAATTCTCAACACCCACTACTCAAACTCGATATAGGGACACCCCCTCCCTTACTTCCCCCGCAGCCATACCTGCTCCCCTGTCGGGGGTAGGGGAGAGAAAGGTGGCCCGATGGGTTGCGCCCCGTGCCTTCCGAAGAAGGAGCCGAAGGGCGGCAAGAGCGGGAACCCGCAGCGCCCGCACTTTCTGACCGTCGCGGTCGGCTCCGCCGCCGGGCTCCGCGCGCGCGGCGGCGGCGGCGGCGGCGGGGAGCGGCGTATCGTGGTCGAGGTGGTAGAGGGTGGGGGGACCGCGCCGACGAAGCTCGAAGCCGAGGCCGTCGGCGGGTCGGGCGCGGCCCCCGCGTGGGAAAAGGTGTTCGAGGCCATCCCCCTGCGGGGCGGAGGAAAGGCGGCGGCGCGGTTCACGGTCTTCGAGGGCGCCGATTTTTTGGGCTTCGCGTCGCTCCCGCTCTCCGAGCGGGCGCAGATGCAGCTCCTCGCCCGGCCGGCCGAGAGCCACCGAAACGAAAGCGCTGACTAAACCACCCCCCACAAACGGTCAATATCTGCAAACCCCTGATACCCTGGAGTTGACCCCGATAATAACAAGCAGCGAGAAGTCTAGTCCCGCTCCAACCTTCTGTTCTCCGTCCATGTTGCGGGGCCAGGGCCTATCCCAGTTCAGTGTAACTGCGTCACTGGCTGCCGCTGTCCGCTCGCCCGAACAACGCCGCCGACCAAGCATTCGCGCGCGAAGTAGCGCAGGTTTTTTGCTGGCGCTGAAGTCACGCCCCCCAGAGCCGGCGAACTATTAACTCTAAAACCAACCGGAGACCCAAAAACACCGAACCTCGAAACCACAATAAACTCTCTAAACACAAAAAAAATAGTGCAGTCAATAGACCGATACGAGCTGTATGGCAACCCTTGCTCAACATTACATTTACAGCATTCAACGACTCTCCTGCCTTCAGGACACTTGCACTTTACAGCACTACAATTCTCAACACCCACTAAACTCCATATAGGGACACCCCCCTCCCTTACTTCCCCCGCAGCCACACCTGCTCCCCTGTCGGGGGTAGGGGAGAGAAAGGTGGCCCGATGGGTTGCGCCCCGTGCCTTCCGAAGAAGGAGCCGAAGGGCGGCAAGAGCGGGAACCCGCAGCGCCCGCACTTTCTGACCGTCGCGGTCGGCTCCGCCGCCGGGCTCCGCGCGCGCGGCGGCGGCGGCGGCGGGGAGCGGCGTATCGTGGTCGAAGTGGTAGAGGGTGGGGGGACCGCGCCGACGAAGCTCGAAGCCGAGGCCGTCGGCGGGTCGGGCGCGGCCCCCGCGTGGGAGAAGGTGTTCGAGGCCATCCCGCTGCGGGGCGGAGGAAAGGCGGCGGCGCGGTTCACGGTCTTCGAGGGCGCCGATTTTTTGGGCTTCGCGTCGCTCCCGCTCTCCGAGCGGGCGCAGATGCAGCTCCTCGCCCGGCCGGCCGAGCACTGGCTGCCGCTGTCCGCTCGCCCGAACAACGCCGCCGACCAAGCATTCGCGCGCGAGCAAGACAACCAGCTCGGGTACCTATTCGTCACCGTGCGTACCGCCCTCGGAGACTCGCAGGCCACGAAGCAGGTCCTCCCCACGCTCGCCAACCTCTTCGGGTGGCCCTCCGGCGTCGATGGCGCTGCCGAGACCCCTTTCGCCACCCTCGAAGTGCACGTCGCCGGGGCGCAGAACCTCGCGCACCCATCATCCGGTGGGGCCGCCCACGTAGAGTGGACCCTTGACGACGGGTCTTCAGGACCCAGCGAGCCGAAGACGACGCTTCCCGCTTTCGGGGCGGATCCTGTGTGGCCGGCTGCCGCCGGGCTCTCGTGGGAGATCCCGGGCGAAGCCCAGTGGAAACAGCCCGGGGCAGGCCCGTGGACGCTTGCCGCCGTCGTGCGGGAGACGGGCGACGGGAGGGAGCTGGGGCGGTTCTCGTTCGACGTCACCCTGCCGGACGTTCGGAAGTGCCTGGCGAAGCCGGCGAAGAGAGTCGCCTGCCTCGAGCCGCCCCTTGACGACGACCCTGCGCCCACACCCCCAAGGTCTGACCCCCGCGAGCAGGAGGCCCCCGGCGGGAGAACGGGAGCAGACCTCGCGAAGGAGGGTGGGTGGGAACTCGCTCCGCGCGGCGCGAAGAAGCGGCCGGGAGCCCCGCTGCTCTACTTCGCGGTGCGGTCGGCGGCGGCGAAGAAGGCCGACAAGCGGCCGGCGGCGCTGCCGCCCGACACGCCGCCGCAGCTGGCGACTCCTGCGTCGGGCCCCTCGGAACGGGAGGACGCGGCACACCCTGCGTCCGTGCAAGAGCATGCGTCGCGGGTTGCGTCGCAGTGCTCGTCAGGCCAAGCGCCCACCACAGTGCACCCTGGGGGGTCCGAATCCCTCGGAAACCCAGCCAGCGGTGGGTCTGAACGGGGTCGGACAGACTCGTTGGCGAGTTACCGCACGCAGGGCGCGGCAACGGACGGCGGCGGGGCGCCGGCAATGTCGAGGGAAGAGTTGGTGGCGCGGCTGGCCGCTGTGTTCGCGGCGCTGACGGCCGCCGGGGTTGCCGCGCCGCGGCGGACCCCCGCTGCGATCGTCGAAGCCGCCGCGGGGTACGAGCACGTCCTGCACCACCGCCTGTGCCGGCGGTACCCGGAACGCGCCGCCGACTTCGAATTCCTCCTCGACTACTGGGCGCAGGCGCACCCCCGGATCGACCACTCCGCCGCCGCCGCCGCCGCGGGGACGAACCCCCTGGACCGTCTGGCCGGCGCGCGCCTCGACGACGACCCCTCCCTGCCGACCGAAGAGCGGCTGCGGCGGGCGATGCTCCGCGAAAAGCACCGGCTCGACTTTTTCGACGTCCCGGACCCCGACGCCGGTCGGCCAGCTGCTGACGGGAAGTACGCGGTACTCTTCCCGGACTGCGACCAGAGGGACTCTGAGCCCGACGCTTCGGCGCCCCCTTCCCGGGTGGCCGTGAGCTTGCCGAGGCGGAGGTATTACCCGGACGTGGGCGGCGGGAGGGATGCTGAGTTCCTGTCGCCGATGGATGACCCGGCGAACGTGGTGCTCGCGGCGGCAGCGCATGCCGGCCAGTACCCGGAGGGAGTCATCACGCACTCGCGCCACGTCGCGCCGCCGCGGCCGAGCGTGCTCAGGCAGGCCGACGGCAACCTGCATCAGCAGCAGCAGCAGCCGTCGCAGTGGAAAACGCTGCCGCCGCCCCCTCCCGGGTTCGGCGAAGACGAGCCCCCCTCGTCTGCCCCAAGGGCCCAGCTGCAGCAGCAGCAGCAGCAGCAGCAGTCCCCCCCTCCCGCTGCCGTCGCCCTGAGCACGCTGCTGCCGGTCCGCGAGATGCCGCGGCTGCCTTCCCTGGGCAGGGTCGGGACCTTGCAGCAGCAGCTGTCCCCGCGCGCCGGCGGCGGCGCCGACGCCTCGCGGATCGCTGCGCTCGAGCGGCAGCTGGCCGAGGTGAAGGGCCTCGTGTACGGCCTCAACGGCCCGCGGTTCCACGGCGAGGTCGACAGCATCTTCTCGCAGCAGAAGCAGCACCAGCAGCCCGCAGCCCCGCTCCGCGAGTGGCAGCAGCCGACGCCGCCTGTTGCAGGCGGCGGGTTCCCGCAGGCGTACCCGTCGTCGCAGCCCGGCACCCCGGGCAGCCGGCCGAAACGGGACAGGATGCTGCTGGAGACGGCGATCGCTGCCCGCCGCCCGGACAGCGGCGGCAACTACAACAACAGCCTCGGGTACGCCGCCGGGGACCCGGTGTCCGCCCGCGACATGCACGCGTGGCTGCTGACGCCGCCGAAGGGCGGAAACCGGCCGTACGGCTCGATGCCGATGCCCACCGACCCCGGCCGCCTCAGCCCCACCCGCAGAGCTCCCGCCGGCGCCTTCTTCGCGTCGCCGAAGTCGCCGCCTGTGTCACCCACCGCCCGCCCGTCCGGCTGGCGCCCCGTCTCCCCCGCGAAGCCTTCGTCTCTCCGAAGGCCGTGGCGGCCTTCCGGCAAAGCAAGGGCCGCGCGAGGGGAGCGGAAGTAGAAAAAGCTCAGATGGTGTGAACTGCGAAGAAACAACAGCATTTTCGCTACAAGGTGGAGTCAAGGTATTTGCGCGTGCTCTGCAGTACTGCACAGCGCCGCGGGCCTACGGGTCAAGTGGCTTCTCAAAACCAAATACGTTACGCTGTGCTGCAGACCCCATATGCGCCCGCGACATGCACGCGTGGCTGCTGACGCCGCCGAAGGGCGGGAGCCGGCCGTACGGCTCGATGCCGATGCCCACCGACCCCGGCCGCCTCAGCCCCACCCGCAGAGCTCCCGCCGGCGCCTTCTTCGCGTCGCCGAAGTCGCCGCCTGTGTCACCCACCGCCCGCCCGTCCGGCTGGCGCCCCGTCTTCCCCGCGAAGCCTTCGTCTCTCCGAAGGCCGTGGCGGCCTTCCGGCAAAGCGAGGGCCGCGAGAGGGGAGCGGAAGTAGAAAAAGCTCAAATGGCGTGGGCAGACGTTTTCGGGTTGAAAACTTGTCGAACTGCGAAGAAACAACAGCATTTTCGCTACAAGGTGGAGTCAAGGTATTTGCGCGTGCTCTGCAGTACTGCACGGCGCCGCGGGCCTACGGGTCAAGTGGCTACTCAAAACCAAATACGTTACGCTGTGCTGGAGACCGCGGCATGCACGCGTGGCTGCTGACGCCGCCGAGGGCGGGAACCGGCCGTACGGCTCGATGCCGATGCCCACCGACCCCGGCCGCCTCAGCCCCACCCGCAGAGCTCCCGCCGGCGCCTTCTTCGCGTCGCCGAAGTCGCCGCCTGTGTTTCCCGTCCGGCTGGCGCCCCGTCTCCCCCGCGAAGCCTTTGTAGCCTTTGTCTCTCCGGAGGCCGTGGCGGCCTTCCGGCAAAGCGAGGGCCGCGCGAGGGGACGGAAAGTAGAAAAAGCACAGACGGTGTGGGGGGGTTGGAAACTTGTCGAACCGCAACAAAACACCATTTTCGCTTCTGCTACCCGCATTTCTTGCGAGGACTGCAGGTGTAGGACGGGAGTCGAGGTATTTCGCGTGCTCTGCAGTACTGCACACGTCGCCGAAGTCTTGCTCAGCAGCTGAGTTCAACTTGTGTATGGAATGGAAGCTGATAAGAAGTTACTTCTTGATAAACTGTATGCCACCCGAGCATGCGATTCAAGGCTAATGTCGTTGTGGGCAAACTGCTCTACGATCTCTGGAACAGAAGGATGCAGAGCCCGAAGAACCCAAGGCTGCCGCGTCCGAAGTCTCCCTCCCGCCAGCGAAAGAAGCAAACAAACCAAGAGCCTCTCCTTGCGCGCCATTCCGACACTCCAATCCTTCTTGGGTTTGGGCAAGATGGTGATCCGCAATCACGTTCAGAGGCCCAGGTGGCGTTTGCTTCAGCTCCTCTACTCTGGGAGAAACCGGAAGCTCTCCGGAGATGGTACTGCATTCCAAACCGCCTGCCCCACCGCCCGCCCGTCCCGTCTCTCCCGCGGAGCTTCGTCTCTCCGGAAGCCGTGGCGGCCTTCCGGCAAAGCGAGGGCCGCGATCGGAGAGAGTGAAGAAAGCTCAGGCAGGGAGGAAGAAGGTGCACGCTCCTGACTTCGTTATTGCTTGCGCTGTGCTTGTGCCTGCGACGACGTAGGTTGTGAATTGGAAACTTATCAAGCCACCGCGGTTTCGCTGCATTCCTGTCAGCGCGGGTGGCGACTTTCTTGCTAGCACAAAAGCGTCAAGCGAGAATAATCGGCTACGCAGGAGTCAACCACGTGTTCGGCGGTGTCGCACGGAGCCACGAGCCGTCAGGTCAAGTGGCTACCGATTTCCCAACGCGGCGCACCTTGGGGCTGGGCGCTTGCGCTCGACACAAGCCGGTAGAGACGCAGGACAGAGTGGACAGAGTTGTGATACTGTGCTCACACTTTTGCAATGACTGCGGTTGACCGTTGCGCTCGACACACGCCCGTCGAGACGGTTCAACCACGCAGGACAGAGCGGACAGAGGTTGTGATACTGTGCTCACACTTTGCAATGACTGCGGTTGAGACCGTTGCGCTCGTATCTCGGAGCGAAGTTCTTCTTCTTCTTTTTAGTACTAACAATCTTGCGGGTTGCCCTGCAATGTATTGTGCAGGCTAAGAAGACGTAGGCAGCGTGTTTTGGTGGTTGATCAACATTCCTTCCCTGAATATACGCAGGGCAAATCCAAGTGGGAAAAACGATCAACCGGCACGCACAAACGAAACGAAGCGTCTGTCTTTTTTCTTCAGTCCCCTCCTGTTATGTTAGAATACGTAGACAACCTCTCCGTTGGCCGTTCGCGGTTCCATTTTTGCCGTTTGCTTAATGAAGTGCCGCGCTTGCATTTCAGTTAGCGGCGTTGTGAAGTTTCTTGTGCTGCCCACACGACCCACTTGTAATTGAAATCAAAGTAATGCCACATGTTATGCCTATGTGTCTGATATGTAACATGTGACCGCGTATTGTACCTGCATTTTCATGGGATCTCATGTTGTGTCCTATGTCGTATAGTCTGCGAAACCTTGTAGCAAGTGGGTCGTGCGCGACGCACTCGTCAATCAACCTTACTAGTGAATTGACAATTCTTAGTGCCGTCGTGTGTACACCCCTATTTTTTTTCTTCCGCCACTTTGTGATAAAGCAAATGCCCCCCCCCCCCCCCCCTTTTTTTGACCTTTCTCGTGTTAAACTTGTCTTTTAGCGAGCCTCGGAGTTTTTTCGGTCCGTTTATGCTTTCCGGCAGCTGCCTCCGCGGGCGAATGTAGAGAGTCGGGACGGTGAGTCGGGTTGTGCTCGCCATCAGAACGTTTCGAGGTCTAGGACAGAAAGACGGATAGGAAGCCGGATCGGAAGACGTCGCGGGGAAACCCTGTGGTACGTTTGTGGCGTTGTCGTGCAATGCGCTCGTCAAAGCTGGGTACTGCCCTTTCACCATCTAGTAGCTGGCACACTCCGAAGTTAAGGTACCCGTGTGTACCACCCGCACTCCGCCCGCAAATGATGACAGAAATCAAACTCGTTATCCAAGAGACCACCGGTCGCCGTGCTGGAATTACATGGAAACCTTCTTCTGAGTCGCAAAGCAACAGGAATAGTTGTTTAGAAACGTATGCCGTCCGCAAATGATGACAGAAATCAAACTCGTTATCCAAGAGACCACCGGTCTCCGTGCTGGAATTACATGGAAACCTTCTACTGAGTCGCGAAACAACAGGAATAGAAACGCATGCTGTCCGCAAATGATGACAGAAATCAAACTCGTTATCCAAAAGACCACCGGTCTCCGTGCTGGAATTACATGGAAACCTTCTTCTGGCAGTCGCAAAACAACAGGAATAGAAACGCATGCTGTCCGTAAATGATGACAGAAATCAAACTCGTTATCCAAGAGACCACCGGTCTCCGTGCTGGAATTACATGGAAACCTTCTCCTGAGTCGCGAAACAACAGGTATAGAAACGCATGCTGTCCGCAAATGATGACAGAAATCAAACTCGTTATCCAAGAGACCACCGGTCTCCGTGCTGGAATTACATGGAAACCTTCTTCTGAGTCGCTAAACAACAGGAATAGTTGTTTAGAAACGTATGGCGTCCGCAAATGATGACAGAAATCAAACTCGTTATCCAAGAGACCACCGGTCTCCGTGCTGGAATTACATGGAAACCTTCTTCTGAGTCGCTAAACAACAGGAATAGTTGTTTAGAAACGTATGGCGTCCGCAAATGATGACAGAAATCAAACTCGTTATCCAAGAGACCACCGGTCTCCGTGCTGGAATTACATGGAAACCTTCTTCTGAGTCGCTAAACAACAGGAATAGTTGTTTAGAAACGTATGCCGTCCGCAAATGATGACAGAAATCAAACTCGTTATCCAAGAGACCACCGGTCTCCGTGCTGGAATTACATGGAAACCTTCTTCTGAGTCGCTAAACAACAGGAATAGTTGTTTAGAAACGTATGGCGTCCGCAAATGATGACAGAAATCAAACTCGTTATCCAAGAGACCACCGGTCTCCGTGCTGGAATTACATGGAAACCTTCTTCTGAGTCGCTAAACAACAGGAATAGTTGTTTAGAAACGTATGCCGTCCGCAAATGATGACAGAAATCAAACTCGTTATCCAAGAGACCACCGGTCTCCGTGCTGGAATTACATGGAAACTTCTTCTGAGTCGCAAAACAACAGGAATAGTTGTTTAGAAACGTATGGCGTCCGCAAATGATGACAGAAATCAAACTCGTTATCCAAGAGACCACCGGTCTCCGTGCTGGAATTACATGGAAACCTTCTTCTGAGTCGCTAAACAACAGGAATAGTTGTTTAGAAACGTATGGCGTCCGCAAATGATGACAGAAATCAAACTCGTTATCCAAGAGACCACCGGTCTCCGTGCTGGAATTACATGGAAACCTTCTTCTGAGTCGCAAAACAACAGGAATAGAAACGCATGCTGTCCGCAAATGATGACAGAAATCAAACTCGTTATCCAAGAGACCACCGGTCTCCGTGCTGGAATTACATGGAAACCTTCTTCTGAGTCGCGAAACAACAGGAATAGTTGTTTAGAAACGTATGCTGTCCGCAAATGATGACAGAAATCAAACTCGTTATCCAAGAGACCACCGGTCTCCGTGCTGGAATTACATGGAAACCTTCTTCTGAGTCGCGAAACACCAGGAATAGTTGTCCAGAAACATATGCCGTCCGCTAATGATGACAGAAATCAAACTCGTTATCCAAGAGACCACGGTCTCCGTGCTGGAATTATCTGGAAACCTTCTTCTGAGTCGCAAAACAACAGGAACAGTTCGTATGCTGTCCGCAAATGATGACAGAAATCAAACTCATTATCCATGAGATCACCAGTCTCTGTGCTGGAATTACATGGAAACCTTCTTCTGAGTCGCAAGACAACAGGAATAGTTGTTTAGAAACGTATGGCGTCCGCAAATGATGACAGAAATCAAACTCGTTATCCAAGACACCACCGGTCTCTGTGCTGGAATTACATGGAAACCTTCTTCTGAGTCGCTAAAGAACAGGTTTAGAAACGCATGCTGTCCGCAAATGATGACAGAAATCAAACTCGTTATCCAAGAGACCACCGGTCTCCGTGCCGGAATTACATGGAAACCTTCTTCTGAGTCGCGAAACAACAGGAATAGTTGTTTAGAAACGTATGCTGTCCGCAAATGATGACAGAAATCAAACTCGTTATCCAAGAGACCACCGGTCTCCGTGCTGGAATTACATGGAAACCTTCTTCTGAGTCGCGAAACACCAGGAATAGTTGTCCAGAAACATATGCCGTCCGCTAATGATGACAGAAATCAAACTCGTTATCCAAGAGACCACGGTCTCCGTGCTGGAATTATCTGGAAACCTTCTTCTGAGTCGCAAAACAACAGGAACAGTTCGTATGCTGTCCGCAAATGATGACAGAAATCAAACTCATTATCCATGAGATCACCAGTCTCTGTGCTGGAATTACATGGAAACCTTCTTCTGAGTCGCAAGACAACAGGAATAGTTGTTTAGAAACGTATGGCGTCCGCAAATGATGACAGAAATCAAACTCGTTATCCAAGACACCACCGGTCTCTGTGCTGGAATTACATGGAAACCTTCTTCTGAGTCGCTAAAGAACAGGTTTAGAAACGCATGCTGTCCGCAAATGATGACAGAAATCAAACTCGTTATCCAAGAGACCACCAGTCTCCGTGCTGGAATTACATGGAAACCTTCTTCTGAGTCGCAAAACAACAGGAATAGAAACGCATGCTGTCCGTAAATGATGACAGAAATCAAACTCGTTATCCAAGAGACCACCGGTCTTCGTGCTGGAATTACATGGAAACCTTCTTCTGAGTCGCGAAACAACAGGAAAAGTTGTTTAGAACGTATGCTGTCCGCAAATGATGACAGAAATCAAACTCGTTTTCCAAGAGACCACCGGTCTCCGTGCTGGAATTACATGGAAACCTTCTTCTGAGTCGCTAAACAACAGGATTAGAAACGCATGTCGTCCGTAAATGATGACAGAAATCAAACTCGTTATCCAAGAGACCACCGGTCTCCGTGCCGGAATTACATGGAAACCTTCTTCTGAGTCGCGAAACAACAGGAATAATTGTTTAGAACGTATGCTGTCCGCAAATGATGACAGAAATCAAACTCGTTATCCAAGAGACCACCGGTCTCCGTGCTGGAGTTACATGGAAACCTTCTTCTGAGTCGCAAAACAACAGGAATAGTTGTTTAGAAACGTATGGCGTCCGCAAATGATGACAGCAATCAAACTCGTTATCCAAGAGACCACCGGTCTGTGCTGGAATTACATGGAACCTTCTTCTGAGTCGCTAAAGAACAGGTTAGAAACGCATGCTGTCCGCAAATGATGACAGAAATCAAACTCGTTATCCAAGAGACCACCGGTCTCCGTGCTGGAGTTACATGGAAACCTTCTTCTGAGTCGCAAAACAACAGGAATAGTTGTTTAGAAACGTATGGCGTCCGCAAATGATGACAGCAATCAAACTCGTTATCCAAGAGACCACCGGTCTGTGCTGGAATTACATGGAACCTTCTTCTGAGTCGCTAAAGAACAGGTTAGAAACGCATGCTGTCCGCAAATGATGACAGAAATCAAACTCGTTATCCAAGAGACCACCGGTCTCCGTGCTGGAATTACATGGAAACCTTCTTCTGAGTCGCAAAACAACAGGAAGAGTTGTTGAGAAACGTATGGCGTCCGCAGCAATCAAACTCGTTATCCAAGAGACCACCGGTCTCTGTGCTGGAATTACATGGAACCTTCTTCTGAGTCGCTAAAGAACAGGTTAGAAACGCATGCTGTCCGCAAATGATGACAGAAATCAAACTCGTTATCCAAGAGACCACCGGTCTCCGTGCTGGAATTACATGGAAACCTTCTTCTGAGTCGCAAAACAACAGGAAGAGTTGTTGAGAAACGTATGGCGTCCGCAGCAATCAAACTCGTTATCCAAGAGACCACCGGTCTCTGTGCTGGAATTACATGGAACCTTCTTCTGAGTCGCTAAAGAACAGGTTAGAAACGCATGCTGTCCGCAAATGATGACAGAAATCAAACTCGTTATCCAAGAGACCACCGGTCTCCGTGCTGGAATTACATGGAAACCTTCTTCTGAGTCGCTAAACAACAGGAATAGTTGTTTAGAAACGTATGGCGTCCGCAAATGATGACAGAAATCAAACTCGTTATCCAAGAGACCACCGGTCTCCGTGCTGGAATTACTTCTTCTGGCAGTCGCAAAACAACAGGAATAGTTGTTTAGAAACGTATGGCGTCCGCAAATGATGACAGAAATCAAACTCGTTATCCAAGAGACCACCGGTCTCCGTGCTGGAATTACATGGAAACCTTCTTCTGAGTCGCTAAAGAACAGGTTAGAAACGCATGCTGTCCGCAAATGATGACAGAAATCAAACTCGTTATCCAAGAGACCACCGGTCTCCGTGCTGGAATTACATGGAAACCTTCTTCTGAGTCGCAAAACAACAGGAATAGTTGTTTAGAAACGTATGGCGTCCGCAAATGATGACAGAAATCAAACTCGTTATCCAAGAGACCACCGGTCTCTGTGCTGGAATTACATGGAAACCTTCTTCTGAGTCGCTAAAGAACAGGTTAGAAACGCATGCTGTCCGCAAATGATGACAGAAATCAAACTCGTTATCCAAGAGACCACCGGTCTCCGTGCTGGAATTACATGGAAACCTTCTTCTGAGTCGCAAAACAACAGGAATAGAAACGCATGCTGTCGGTAAATGATGACAGAAATCAAACTCGTTATCCAAGAGACCACCGGTCTCCGTGCTGGAATTACATGGAAACCTTCTTCTGAGTCGCGAAACACCAGGAATAGTTGTCCAGAAACATATGCCGTCCGCTAATGATGACAGAAATCAAACTCGTTATCCAAGAGACCACGGTCTCCGTGCTGGAATTATCTGGAAACCTTCTTCTGAGTCGCAAAACAACAGGAACAGTTCGTATGCTGTCCGCAAATGATGACAGAAATCAAACTCATTATCCATGAGATCACCAGTCTCTGTGCTGGAATTACATGGAAACCTTCTTCTGAGTCGCGAAACAACAGGAATAGTTGTTTAGAAACGTATGGCGTCCGCAAATGATGACAGAAATCAAACTCGTTATCCAAGAGACCACCGGTCTCCGTGCTGGAATTACATGGAAACCTTCTTCTGAGTCGCAAAACAACAGGAACAGTTGTTTAGAAACGTATGCTGTCCGCAAATGATGACAGAAATCAAACTCGTTATCCAAGAGACCACCGGTCTCCGTGCTGGAATTACATGGAAACCTTCTTCTGAGTCGCGAAACAACAGGAACAGTTGTTTAGAAACGTATGCTGTCCGCAAATGATGACAGAAATCAAACTCGTTATCCAAGAGACCACCGGTCTCCGTGCTGGAATTACATGGAAACCTTCTTCTGAGTCGCGAAACACCAGGAATAGTTGTCCAGAAACATATGCCGTCCGCTAATGATGACAGAAATCAAACTCGTTATCCAAGAGACCACGGTCTCCGTGCTGGAATTATCTGGAAACCTTCTTCTGAGTCGCAAAACAACAGGAACAGTTCGTATGCTGTCCGCAAATGATGACAGAAATCAAACTCATTATCCATGAGATCACCAGTCTCTGTGCTGGAATTACATGGAAACCTTCTTCTGAGTCGCAAAACAACAGGAATAGTTGTTTAGAAACGTATGGCGTCCGCAAATGATGACAGAAATCAAACTCGTTATCCAAGAGACCACCGGTCTCCGTGCTGGAATTACATGGAAACCTTCTACTGAGTCGCAAAACAACAGGAACAGTTGTTTAGAAACGTATGCTGTCCGCAAATGATGACAGAAATCAAACTCGTTATCCAAGAGACCACGGTCTCTGTGCTGGAATTACATGGAAACCTTCTTCTGAGTCGCAAGACAACAGGAATAGTTGTTTAGAAACGTATGGCGTCCGCAAATGATGACAGAAAGCAAACTCGTTATCCAAGAGATCACCAGTCTCTGTGCTGGAATTACATGGAAACCTTCTTCTGAGTTTCGAGATACGGCGACTGGGAAGGAGTGTTTAGTCAGTGCGTGGGATGACTCGTCTGGACAAGAGCAGAAGGCTGCTGTGAAAATGATGACAGAAATCAAACTCGTTATCCAAGAGACCACCGGTCTCCGTGCTGGAATTACATGGAAACCTTCTTCTGAGTCGCGAAACAACAGGAACAGTTGTTTAGAAACGTATGCTGTCCGCAAATGATGACAGAAATCAAACTCGTTATCCAAGAGACCACCGGTCTCCGTGCTGGAATTACATGGAAACCTTCTTCTGAGTCGCGAAACAACAGGAACAGTTGTTTAGAAACGTATGCTGTCCGCAAATGATGACAGAAATCAAACTCGTTATCCAAGAGACCACCGGTCTCTGTGCTGGAATTACATGGAAACCTTCTACTGAGTCGCAAAACAACAGGAACAGTTGTTTAGAAACGTATGCTGTCCGCAAATGATGACAGAAAGCAAACTCGTTATCCAAGAGATCACCAGTCTCTGTGCTGGAATTACATGGAAACCTTCTTCTGAGTTTCGAGATACGGCGACTGGGAAGGAGTGTTTAGTCAGTGCGTGGGATGACTCGTCTGGACAAGAGCAGAAGGCTGCTGTGAAAATGATGACAGAAATCAAACTCGTTATCCAAGAGACCACCGGTCTCCGTGCTGGAATTACATGGAAACCTTCTTCTGAGTCGCGAAACAACAGGAACAGTTGTTTAGAAACGTATGCTGTCCGCAAATGATGACAGAAATCAAACTCGTTATCCAAGAGACCACCGGTCTCCGTGCTGGAATTACATGGAAACCTTCTTCTGAGTCGCGAAACAACAGGAACAGTTGTTTAGAAACGTATGCTGTCCGCAAATGATGACAGAAATCAAACTCGTTATCCAAGAGACCACCGGTCTCCGTGCTGGAATTACATGGAAACCTTCTTCTGAGTTTCGAGATACGCCGACTGAGAAGCAGTGTTTAGTCAGCACGTCACACGTACCGCCACTACGGCAGGTACGATACACACATTTATATACGATACCGTAAAGGAACCTTTTCGACAATGGTAACCCGGAGACTATAAAACCCCGGATCATGCACTCTAAAAAAAGTAACGCTAAACACACTGGACAGAACGACCATACACTCCTAGTTGCCGGTTGCTGTAATGAAAGATGCTGCCATCGTCTCTATATTTCTCGGGAAAGTAACATTATCCACGGGGGGATGCAAACTTACGATGTTCTCTCTGCTCCGGCGCCGATACCCACGAAACAGTGTCGCGACCTACAGCGCGCCTCCGGAGTGCCTCATATTCGCCGTTGCAGTCCGAAGGGAAGTGAGGAGACTGTAAAGTCTCCGGAGAGATGGTCCCTGCACTCTAACTCGTCACACACACACACACACACACACACACACACACACACACACACACACACACACACACACACACACACACACACACACACACACACACACACACACACACACACACACACACACACACACACACACACACACACACACACACACACACACACACACACACACACACACACACACACACACACACACACACACACACACACACACACACACACACACACACACACACACACACACACACACACACACACACACACACACACACACACACACGCACACACAGAAGCGTGGTCTCTGTTGTTGTAGAGGCGAAGACCCGTGGGGCCTGGAGCTGCCAGGTTGTAGCTGCAGCCGCCACGCTGAACAAGTTCGTATGGTAAATAGAACTCTCAAGGCCGGGCCGGTAGCCCCAATGGATGGCAGCGGGCAGAACCAATGCTCGCTTATTCTCAGGGTTCTTCGGGAGGGTGTTTCATACGAGGTGGAAGTCTGCGAATCGGAAGAAGAAATGAAGCTTAGACCCGGAACACCGCAGGCCTTCTGAAAAGAAAAAAGTAAACAACAAACACTCTGTTTATCCCTACGAAAGGGAGGCCGTAGTCTGCTACGCTGCCACCACCCGCCCCCCCACGCTTCTTTTCGGGCCGCACCGCCCCCTTCTCCCGCACATGTCCTTGACGTTGCACACCAGTCATGGCGACCTGAAGATCGAGCTGTTCTGCGACGACTGTCCGAAGGCCTGTGAGAACTTCCTCGCGCTCGCAGCCTCAGGGTATGTCTTCGGGTTGGCAATGCATTGTTGGTACTAGAGAAAGAACTAGTAGTTGGAAGCGGACCCAGCAGCGACAGCATCCTCAGCAGGTGCAGTGCATCTACAAGCAGTGCATCTACTAGCAGTGCATCTACTAGCAGTGCATCTACTAGCAGTGCATCTACTAGCAGTGCATTTACTAGCGGTGCATCTACTAGCAGTGCATCTACTAGCGGCGCATCTACTAGCAGTGCATTTACTAGCAGTGCATTTACTAGCGGTGCATCTACTAGCAGTGCATTTACTAGCGGTGCATCTACTAGCAGTGCATTTACTAGCAGTGCATTTACTAGCGGTGCATCTACTAGCAGTGCATCTACTAGCAGTGCATCAACAGCGGTGTGAGTACATCGCCACGCGGTGCATCAGCAGTAGCAGCACGGTACAGCAGTAGCTCTACACGCTAGTGGGTGTACGTAGCGGCAGCAACGTGTGTGTATGCATGCACCACCACACAGCAGCAGAAGCAGCAGCACTGTATCCTCTACACGGTGTAGTGCATCAGCAGCAGCGTCGCATGCAGCGTAGCATCACGTAGCAGTAGGAGTACTGTATCCTCTACATGCAGTGGTGTACGTAGGTACCCGGGTGAGTTCCGCTCGTGCGCACAAACAAAGAAAAGCGCGATACTAATTTTTTTCGGAGTGAGAATTTCGCTCAGAAACCTCCGGACTGAGTCTCCGACCGACCTTCGTCGAATGGGTATTTTTGTAGTTTTCTTTCTTCAGAAAGGGTGTGCATATGGTACGATGCCAAAACCCCCCCCCCCCCTTTGCACTAATAAAAAAAATTTTGATGTCACCCCATACTGGTCCCGAAACCCCACTTGTGTGGCCCAAAACGGTTCCCAAACGGTTTTTGGCGGGCGGAGTCGAGGTAAAGGGGTCTCTGAAGGCCCACGAATAGGCCCAGGTGGGCCCATGTGGGCCCCGGAGCGGGCACTCAGTGCGAGGGGGGGTGCCCCCAAAATGGGGTCATTTTCAAAGCCTCGCCACTTCTCAAGCTAGTCAAACACCTTCTGGCCTCCAGCGGGAAACCCAGACTACACAACGACAAGATCGGCTGTGTTCCGCTGTAGATAGCCACCAGCGGGTCCTCTTGAAGCCGAAGAATGTTCTCAGGGGTCTCAGATAGCCCTACTTGGCCACCCCGCCTGCAGCGCCTGCGGTGGGCAGGCACACCTTGTAAATAGAGTGGGTGCAGCAGGTGCACCCTGCCTAGAATCCGGCTTTACCAGCAATACGAATTAAGAATACAGGTTGACCCAGGAAAACGGAAACTAAGAGAGGGAAAATGCCAAAGATCACGGGTCTGGAGTTCGTGGAGTCATCGGTGAGAGCAATGCAGAAGTTGTCGCCGTTTCATGAGGAAACGAGACGTGGTCAGTCCATGCAGAGACGACTCGTAGCCAGCAGGACCTTTTGCGAAAAGGTCTCTGGTGAGGACCTGATCGGTTTCTTTCTCGCCCTAATGACAGAGGAGGAGAACGTTGACATCTGGAAGCGCCTTTCTGGTAGGCTTTCAGAAGCCTTCAACAGCCTTGACGACGAGGCGAGCCGGCGACGCATCGTGAGCGGTTTGGACTGGGCACGTGCCCGGTACAGGGCTGTTGGAATGGTCGTGGGTGACAATCTCTGAAAGAACCGGGGAAAGGCTGCCGAGATTGGCGTTGGCGGGGGGGCCCACAGTCCTCATCTTGGTTCTTTTGAATTTTTCCACCTTATATTCTGCGTTTTCCTTGTAAGCACTGTGTTCTCAAAAGCGGGTGAAGCCGGATTCTAGGCAGGGTGCACTTGCATACCACACATTCTGAGCGTGTGCCTGCCCACTGCTGGCGCTGCACACATGGGGCTAACTGTGACCCCCGAGAGCATTCTTCGGCTTCAAGAGGACCCGCTGGTGGCTATCTACGGCTGAACACAGCCGATCTTGTCGTTTTGAAGTCTGGGTTTCCCGCTGGAGGCCAGAAAGTGTTTGACTAGCTTGAATAGTGGCGAGGCCCGAAAATGACCCCATTTTAGGGGGCTCTCCCCCTCGCGCTGAGTGCCCGCTCCGGGGCCCACCTGGGCCCACCTGGGCCCATTCGTGGACCTTCGGAGACCCCTTTACCTCGACTCAGCCCGTCAAAAACCGTTTGGGACCCGTTTTGGGCCACGCAGACGGGGGTTCGGGGCCAGTATGGGGTGACGTCAAAAAGATTTTTATTAGTGCAAAGGGGGGGGGGGGGTTTGGCATCGTCTCATATTTATATGGAGAGTGATTTCTTTTTTAGAGTGCAAGTTCGCTTAGGGATCCGGGGTTTTTTAGTCTCCGGGTGACCGTAGTCATACCGGTTCCTTTAAGGTATTGTATGTTTTTTCGCTTGAAACTCCGGATTTTCGTTGTTGTCGGGCGACTTTCGGGCAGTAGGGTTATCCTTTGTACGCAGCGTGTTTCCAAAGGGGGTGTGCACGGGGTAAGAGGTCTAGGTGTGTGCACCGTTGTTGTTGATCGTCGCAACGTATCGTCACGCGCAGGTACTACGACCAGACGAAGTTTCACAGATGCATGCGGAATTTCATCGTGCAAGGGGGAGATCCCACTGGGACAGGCAAAGGCGGGGCCAGCTGCTGGGGGACTTACTTCAAGGTGTGTGCTTATCGTTCCCCTCGCGTCGCCACACGCCCGATTCATTCGCCTCCACACTATCCATTTGTAGTAGAGGCTCAAGAATCAAATTCCCGTCTGTTGTCAATGTAAACCTAGTGGTTTCCACGCCCGGTGCCTTGCGTCTTGAGAGACCTACGAACCACGCATACTATCTGGTCTCCGGGTCTATTTTCACGGTTCTCTTCATCGGAGCTGAAAGTGAGCAAAAGCTTGTCGAAAAAAGGTCTGCTACCGTAGGACGTGGACCAGCAAAGAAAAGTCACCAAACCGGGGATCGATTCCCATCCCTTGTCAATGGTTACCTGGTGGTTCCCACACCCGGTGCCCTGCAACTTGTAAGAACCCATTGCAAACAACGTTCTGGAGGGTGGATAGCTCCAACGGGTCGCATTACTTTGCCACACCTTCAGTGTGCTCAGCAAGACGCCAAGGATGCGATTCATAAGAACTTGTGGCACAATGCGCGGGGTGTCCTTCTTCTAAAACTAACAAGATTGAGCATGAGCAAGAAGACCCAACCCGATACGTGAGATGTCTCAGGAAATTGCAAACAAGGCGTTCTAGAGGGTGGGCCCCGGTGGGATAGCTCAGGAACCCATCGGATCCAGGATACAGGACAGCTCAAACTGGTCAGAGTTATTTGTCACACCTTCCGCGTGTTCTGGAAGAAGCTACTCTTCTACTAAAACTGACAGGATGAGATGCGTCAGACCTTGCGACAGATTGTCTTGAGCATGGCGAGCAAGAAGATCCAGCCCGATACGTGGACATCGGGAAAATGCAAGCAACGCGTTCTAGAGGGTGGGATAGCACAGGAAACCATATGACATAGGATGCAAGGCAGCTCACGCCCGTCGGAGGTCTGAGTCACACCTTCAGCGTCCTCTGGAGGCCACCCTTCTAAAACAAACAGGACGAAATCCGGCAGCACTTGCGGCACGACGTGCGGGGTGTCTTGAGCATGGCGAACAAGAAGAACCAGCCCGACACAAACGGGTCGCAGTTCTTCATCACGTTCTCGCGGCAGCCACACCTCAACAACGTCAACACTGTTTTCGGCAAGGTCATCCACGGCTGGGAGACGCTCGACAAAATGGAGAAGGTGCCGGTCGACGCCAAAAGCAGGCCAACCGTGCCTGTCACGCTGAACTCGGTCACCATTCACGCGAATCCGATCGCAGACGCCACGGCTCGATAGCGGAGTTCTCGGCATCGACGAGAACCTTCCCTTGCTCTTGATTCCGTGCTTGGGATTCTTCGCATGCTCTCGATCCTGTGATACGAGGAGATCTCATGATCAAATTCCTCGCATCCACACGCTCCCTTGAACTGGGTCCTCTGATCGATGCCAAAAGCAGGCCAACCGTGCCTGCCACGCTGAACTCGGTCACCATTCACGCGAATCCGATCGCAGACGCCACGGCTCGATAGCGGAGTTCTCGGCATCGACGAGAACCTTCCCTTGCTCTTGATTCCGTGCTTGGGATTCTTCGCATGCTCTCGATCCTGTGATACGAGGAGATCTCATGATCAAATTCCTCGCATCCACACGCTCCCTTGAACTGGGTCCTCTGATCGATGCCAAAAGCAGGCCAACCGTGCCTGCCACGCTGAACTCGGTCACCATTCACGCGAATCCGATCGCAGACGCCACGGGTCGATAGCGGAGTTCTCGACGAGAACCTTCCCTTGCTCTTGATTCCGTGCTTGGGGTTCTTCGCAGCTCTCGATCCTATCTTCGGAAGCTCGAGATCTCACGATCAAATTCCTCGCATCCACACGCTCCCTTGACCTTAGTTCTCTGATGCCAAAAGCAGGCCAACCGGGCCTATCATGCTGAACTCGGTCACCATACGTGCAAATCCGATCGCGGACGCCACGGCTCGATAGCGGAGTTCTCGACGAGAGATCCCGTGCTTGGGAATCTTCGCATGCTCGATAGACAGAGCTCTGGGGTGCGCTCTACGATGCTGCTGCATATCCGTATGCACAGAGCTCTGGGGTGCACTCTACGATGCTGCTGCTGCTGCTACATATCCGTATGCACAGAGCTCTGGGTGCGCTCTACGATGCTGCTGCTGCTGCTACATATCCGTATGCACAGAGCTCTGGGGTGCACTCTACGATGCTGCTGCTGCTGCTACATATCCGCAAGCACAGAGCTCTGCTGCTGCTGCTACATATCCGTATGCACAGAGCTCTGGGGTGCACTCTACGATGCTGCTGCTGCTGCTACATATCCCTATGCACAGAGCTCTGGGGTGCGCTCTACGATGCTGCTGCTGCTGCTGCTGCTACATATCCGTATGCACAGAGCTCTGGGGTGCACTCTACGATGCTGCTGCTCCTGCTACATATCCCTATGCACAGAGCTCTGGGGTGCACTCTACGATGCTGCTGCTGCTGCTACATATCCGCAAGCACAGAGCTCTGCTGCTGCTGCTACATATCCGTATGCACAGAGCTCTGGGGCGCTACGATGCTGCTGCTGCTGCTGCATATCCGTATGCACAGAGCTCTGGGGTGCACTCTACGATGCTGCTGCTGCTGCTACATATCCGTAGGCACAGAGCTCTGGGGTGCACTCTACGATGCTGCTGCTGCTGCTACATATCCGCAAGCACAGAGCTCTGGGGTGCTACGATGCTGCTGCTGCTGCTGCATATCCGTATGCACAGAGCTCTGGGGTGCGCTCTACGATGCTGCTGCTGCTGCTGCTGCTACATATCCGTATGCACAGAGCTCTGGGGTGCACTCTACGATGCTGCTGCTGCTGCTACATATCCGCAAGCACAGAGCTCTGCTGCTGCTGCTACATATCCGTATGCACAGAGCTCTGGGGTGCTACGATGCTGCTGCTGCTGCTGCATATCCGTATGCACAGAGCTCTGGGGTGCGCTCTACGATGCTGCTGCTGCTGCTGCTGCTACATATCCGTATGCACAGAGCTCTGGGGTGCACTCTACGATGCTGCTGCTGCTGCTACATATCCGCAAGCACAGAGCTCTGCTGCTGCTACTACATATCCGTATGCACAGAGCTCTGGGGTGCTGCGATGCTGCTGCTGCTGCTACATATCCGTGTGTACAGAGCTCTGGGGTGCACTCTACGATGCTGCTGCTGCTGCTACGTATCCGTATGTACAGAGCTCTGGGGTGCACTCTACGATGATTCAACCATTCATTCCATTCACCTTTGATGGATGCATCGTTTTCCCAAATCCCCGTGATTTAGTCGAACCACGCCGCATTCGTCTGTGTCTCACGGTGGTGCCCTTCTTAACTCTATTTTGGCGCAGCTATTGTGCATGAGCGAGGCGAGAGCAGCAAAGAAATGTGATAGCACTTTGACGAAGCTAGAACGGAGTGTAGTCGTCCGATGGAAGGAGGCGCTCCCGCATTCAGCGGGAGAAGAAGAGGGAATGCGGGATTGGCCGATTAGGTGATAGCCCGACCATTCCGCAATCCGGGCGATGAGGCCTGGAGCGGTGACACGTTGACGATCCTGTTGATCATGTCCACGGGCCCGGGATGATGCAGTTGTCGTGGAGGGCTCCACCACTCCCGTACATCCCGGGAGCGTAGAAAGCACCACAGACCTCTGTGCATATACGGATATGTAGCAGTAGCAGCATGGTCGTGAGGCAAAGTCAAAAGACAGCTCGCTTCGCGACTCTTCTTTTCTCGCTGGCCGCACCCACCTTCTCGCCTCCCTCTCTTTCTCCCTAACATGACTCCCTGAGCTGTTCGCTTCGGCTTCGGAACAATCGGGACCATAACCTAGCAAGAGACGTCTGTTCGAGGAGGAATTCTCGAAATTATGCTGGTACCGTTGCCATCGGAAGTCCTCCGGAGAGTTGGGTGATTCCGAGGCAGCAGTGCAAACCGTCGTTTGATGCACGTACCTACCCTACCGACACTAACACGGGAAACGGTTGTCAATTGGCTTCCCTGTATTTGCATGAAGAATGTCTCATCCTCACCAACGGCTTCCCGTATTAGAGTCGCCTTTTAGGAAAAGGTGCCTTTAGGTAGGCGACACTAGCACGGGGGGGGGGTAGGTACCTAGCAAACTTTATGACCTCCAGGTATCGCCCAAAGTGAATTTTCCCTCTACAACACGGGACTTTCGCATGTTCAAGGAAAGGAAGGAGAACTCCGAATAGCCACTCACGATGGATCCATAGACCCACTTCGGACACCCCGACTCCACCTATCCCACCCAAGCAAACCCTCACTCCAAAACACAAGGCTTGACACTGTACACGCCGGTCGGGCGCACATGCCGCAATGCATTCCGCTCGTTGTCATCGAGGAAGTCTTCTGCATTAGGTGGCATCGAGACAGTAACGCATACAGAACTTTCCACAAAAGTTCCCGAGAAAACAGTCACCTAAGGATTCTCTATCGGCCATCCTCAGTGTTGAGTATGCACCCTTCGTTACGCAACTAAAAGGAAAGGAAGAAGGACTCCGATTACCATCTCACGTTGGATGCGAAGGCCCACTCTGGAATCCCACCCAAGCATACATAAAAGTTCCCGAGAAAACAGTCACCTAAGGATTCTCTATCGGCTATCCTCAGTGTTGAGTATTCAATGCACCCTTCGTTACGCAATGAAAAGGAAACGAAGAAGAACTCCGATTACCAACTCACGCTGGATGCGAAGGCCCACTCTGGAATCCCACCCAAGCAAACACTCCAAACCACAAGGCTTCTCATCCCTCGGGGGGGACACGCTAATCGGGCGCACATGCCGCAATACATTCCGCTCGTTGTCATGGTGGTGCTCGCGTGCCAAGCTGGCCTGGTGGAGGGCGCGAGACGGCGCGGCAAGTCGGCGCGGTCCGCCCAGCCGGTGCCTGCGGCGCCCGCCGGCGACGCGCAACCGCTGAGCCCTGAGGTGTCTGTCTTGATGGCAGCCGTGTGCCTCGGCGTCCTGTTCCTCTGCGTCTGGCTGAGCAACAGACTGCACGACAGTCAGGAAAAGGAGAAGAAGGAGATGCGGAAGGCGTCGCGCCTCCGGTCGAAGCTCGAGACGAAGGAAACCATCGTCGTGCCGCAGATCATTCCGGCAAAGCCAAGGTCGGTCACCTTCTTCTTCTTCCTCTTCTTCCTCTTCTTCTTCTTCTCTTACGTCTTTTACATGAGCGCCATCCTAGGGGTCTTCTACATAAGCGCCAAGGAAGCTTGGAAGGAAATGCTCGACGATGCTGCCAGACAAAGAACCGCAGGGATCCTGAGTGCTGTAACTACCGAACCACGTGTTGAACGGACGTGAGGTCATGCGGGTCTACCCCTACACGACAAATCACACAAGCACAACAGGTCAAAATCCTGAGTGACCAACACACGGTGTTGTAAGCGAAGAACAAACATGCATGCGCGTGGGGGGCCCAAGACTAAATTCAAGCGAATTTCTTCTTGGTGTAGGTCGCAACACTTACAAATTTGGCTGGCCGTAGTTAAAGTGCAAACCATACCTACATCCCTCATACTACCCGGCTCACAGCCTCAATGGTCAAACCACAATATATAATAAATGCAAACACACACCACGAACTGCATCGTATTCCTGCCGCTCCTATTCCCCGGAGCTGCATAGAATTGCCTGAAGCTATCTATCACGGTGTACGACGGTACACTACCGTCTATCAGAATGGACCGGCCTAGTATTGCTCTTGAGCATTTCACATTGTTAGATTGCGGTACGGGGCATTGCGTTGGTGTGTTGTCGCATATAGAACGCGTGCGCCATGGGTCGCAAGTCGCGCGTGTTTTGACTGTAGCATGGAGCTGTGGTGTCATGCCACATAAGTTTGGGTGTTGCCGCAGTATCTCGCAGGCTTGTATGGCGTTGGTGTGTTGCCGCATTGTTTGATTGCGGTACAGAGTTGCACATCACACAAGTTTGTATCATTCCAGTTCAGAAACCTATGTTCGCAAATCTGGCCCGTACGATTAGAATGTGTATTCTCTCACCACGTCTTCGAAGCTGGCCACCGGTTAGCGCACACATTCGTACACACAGGCACCCGAGGATTATCACGGAGGCTACCCTGTCAGACGCCTGATCCCCTCGATCGCTTGGGATGCGTTCGGTTCCTGCAGCCCGCCGAAACCGCAGTGCACGTGCGAATGCAACAACGAACCTATACGGAAAGCTGACGGTGTTGCTCAGCGAAAGGCTGGTGTAGAGTGGAACTCATTTGCGAGTGTCGTCGATGATTTTCCCTGCATCCACAAGACATCCTACTACACGAAGAAACGTGCAGCTTTCCAGGGTAGTTATCCCTGCGCATACAGGTCGACCAACCGATGTTACCTGGGAACAGGCCAGCGTGCCCATAGCAGCCGTTCAAAGTCGCCGACGCTTACCCTTCGTCCATCATGCGGCGGGGCGTTTCCTCAACTCATTTGCCCAGTGGCAGTTTTCGAGGCGAGCAGGCGCCACCTTTGCCCCCGGACCCTGAAAGACCCCTGTTTCTCCGGAAAAAAAAGGGGGGGCCCCAGCAACCCGAAACTCGAAACCTACCACTCCGGTGCCCATAAAGGCTCCGAAAATGCGGGAAAAGTGGTCGGAGCTCGTTTAGGCTGAAAGAATGGCTGCAGAATGCGAAAACAAGGCGAAACCACCCCGGACTGACTGACTGAATGACCCAGGTCTAACTTCTTCTGTTGACACAGAAACGGAGACTCTAAAAACCCGGGTTCTCAAGCGAACTTTAACTCTAGAAACCTCCCACTCCGGCCTTCCCCCGTACGCCAAGCCCGCCTTTGGTTGGCTTGAGTTCGATCGGTGCTTCTTTTACTTCGTTCTTGGACCTGCTCTCTCTTTCTCACACACTCACACTCTCTCTCTCTCTCTTGTTTGTGTCAACAATGCATTGTTGGCAAAGGGGGGAGAGAGGTCGAATAACAACAGTCATTTTGACAGCGCGTCTCGCTAGCTGTCGAAAGAAACCCGAAAACAAGCAAGGGTTTTACAGCCTTCAGGGCCCCATTGCGAGGGGCCGAAACGCCGACAGGTGCGACTGCCGGCACCTCCTCCAGGGAGCCGCCCCGTGGATTTAGCCTGGCCCATCCGACGGTGGCAGGCCCAAAAAGGTGACTTGTTGTGTTGTGTTCTCTCTCTCGCTCTCTCCCTTTTCGGGGTTGACACCCTATAAGCCTCGCAGACGTGTTAGACTCATCGATCCGTGTTGGGTAAGACGGGTAGTAGCAGGTTGCTGTGTTCGACAGGAGCCTGCGAGCGTTTAACCACGTCCGCCCAACGGGAGCATTGAGTTCTTTTGAGGGCATGAACTGCACGGATTAGCATGCACATGGAAGGATTGAGTTCAGTACATGAACCACGTGGATTAGCGTGCACAACGGGGAGCATTGAGTTCAATACATGCCACATGGATTAGCATGCACAACGGGAGCATTGAGTTCATTACATGAACCACATGGATTAACATGCACAACGGGAACATTGAGTTCAATACATGAACCACATGGGTCGGAGTTAGCAGGACTAGGTCTTTATTCCGAACGTGTCGGCGAGCTTGGGATCGATCGGGCATGCTCGGCTTTCGCTGGGCATCGATGCGCCTGAGGAGGTCGGTCACTTCTGCGGGCTGCTAGCCTTCGGCGCCTTCGTCTTCTTCCGCTTGCGGCCGATGAGCGGGCTTCTCCTCGTGTTGCATCGGACCGCGCCGTGAACCGCAATAGGTTGCGCAGGCAGCATCTGACCAACAGAATGTTGTAGGTAAAGGGAATTCGGCAAACTGGGTCCGTAACTAGAGGGAGCGGATGGGTTCTGAGGACAGATGCCGGGTGTCAGAGCGGGTTTAGGTTCGGGCTCAGATTGGAGTGTGCGCTGTGAGCGGCGCCATGCCCCACCAATGGCCAACAGCAAAGGTACACACCTATTCTCTTACGTCGTGTAGCCACCACCACTCTCAAGCAGAATCAGATATTTCTTTCCATATTGAGGAAGACTCTGTAACCCCGGGGTCAAGCGAACTTTCACTCTCGAAACACAAGTCAGGCCTATCAAGGGCCGGTTGTTTCTCACTACGCCGGCGAGCCTTTCAGCGTCTCTGAGGTGGCAGTTCATCGAGGGAATTCAACTAGGCATTACGAACGAACTTCAGGTTCCTTTGGGCTGGCTGGCGGGGAAAATCGTTTTCGGCGGCGCTTGTTTCTCGCAATCCGCCGGCGAGCCTTTCAGCCGTCTCTTAAAAGTTTCCGCGCCTGCGGCGCAGGGCTCCTTTAAGAAACACAAAACCGTCACAAAAAGAGTTGCTGGATTGGTGTTCCGGAGTTTATCGCTGGTTCAACCGTGCACCAGAGGCGGCACACGCACGCAGAAGCCAAAAGGTAGCTCACCACCACAAAATATATCGCTGGTCTCCCCCCACCCGAAGCGTCAAGACAGCCTACTGTGCGGGTCGGGGCTACAGTAGGTTCACCGCTGAATGCCCTGCGATTCCCCAAAACCCCGGTTTAGAGCGTAGATTTTTGTCCCAAGGCATCCCTGCTGCCCAATTTTTTTTTGACCTCACACCGGGTTTTTGGCTGACACCGGGTTTTCCGCTCGAACCCCCAAACTTTTAAAGACCCCTGCTTTAAATCAGAGAAGTAGCTTCATATACCCGATGTTGACCCCATACGACATCCAAAAAAAAAAAAAAAAAAATTATAGTTATAGCCAGCGGTCAGGTGTCGTGGGTGGGCAGCGGTAGTGGGTGGTCATGTGGTGGGAGGTCGTGGAGGTTGTGCAGTGGGTGGGTGGTGCGGTGGGCAGTGGTGGTGGTGGGTATGTAGTGGGCAGTGAGTGGGTGGGTGATGCTACAGTACGGTTACTGCACCTTTGGATCATCGTTCTAACAACGTACACCCTCAATTTTGCAAAGGTTTCCGCGCCTGCGGCGCTGGCATTTTTGGCTTGTGTATTGTTTCATGTCTTGTTGCCAAGAAGACCGCAGTTGTCCACCCTGCTCTCTGTGGTGGTCAGTAGTGACAACCACAAAGAGGAGCACCCTGTCGGGTACATGAAAGTGCACTTGACTCGCATCAACTTTGCCGCAGTCCCTGTGGACTACAACGCGGCTATAGCGATTCTTGCTGTTTGGATACCTGCAGCGCTGACCCAATAGCTTGAAACAATTCCCGCGCCTGCGGCGCTGGTATTAGCTTATGTAAAGTTACATGTCGTGTTGCCAAGAAGACCGCAGCTGTCAGCCCTGCTGTCGCAGAAAACCGCCAGGCGACACCTTCTTCACATGGCTTTTTTGCTTCCCGAAGGACAGTCTCTGGGGTGGACAGTAGTGACAACTACAAAGTTGCCACAGTCTCTGTGGACTACAAAGCGGCTAGCAATTCTTGCTGTGTGGCGCTACCTTCGATGAGCAAAACCCACTTGCACGTGCCGCATTTCGTCCGAACACCCCACACCCTCAACACAGTGTCGGTCTGAGCTCCACACGCACCAAGTGCCACGAGGACCCCGAAAAGTGCTCTGTACAACATTTGGTAGGATTTTACGTGGGGCTCAGAGCTCAAGCTACTTCCCTGTCTAAATCCCCAGGAAAAAAAAAAAAAAAAAAAAAAAAAAAAAAACACACATACACACACACAAAAAGGAGTCGCACACAGGCAGAGCTGTCGGTGTGCGGCACCAATTTCGTTTTTCTTTCCATTCCCGCGTCGTCGTGTGGTGTCCCACTCGACCTGAACGTGACGCACATACACACACACACACACACACACACACACACACACACACACACACACACACACACACACACACACACACACACACACACACACACACACACACACACACACACACACACACACACACACACACACACACACACACACACACACACACACACACACACACACACACACACACACACACACACACACACACACACACACACACACACACACACACACACACACACACACACACACACACACACACACACACACACACACACACACACACACACACACACACCCCTTCCTCCTTTTTTTCCGCAAGGAAAAGCTTTTTTTGTTGTTCATCCCCTTCCCAGCGAGTGACCATCACCGCCCTCATCAAAAACTGCAACGAAGAACCGATTGCGTTCATCATCATCATCATCAGATAGAGAAAGAGAAGGTGGGTGGGGGTCAAAGGTGCCACCCTGCAAGGCGCAACCCTGCGAGGATTTGCGTTGTCAAAGCGACGTCACCTCCCCTCTCCTTCTCCAGCTGAAGCCCGCGCGCATCAGAGTTCTTTTGCGAACAGAACAGCGTATCACCCGAACCGCTGCGGCACAGCCTCCCATCCTTCCATCAACTGTCCCGGCCAAGACTCCGCGGTCAGTTTCAAGGCGAAGCTTTCGGTCGCAAGACGCCAAACGGATCGTCCTTACCAGGAGACGTCCCCCGAGGCCAGTTGTGGGTGTCTCCAGGCCGCTCACGGCAGACCGGGTTCGGGCTTGGGGCTCTTGCAGCTGTGCCCTCGCCGCAGTGCTGGGACGAAGAGGGTCGAATCCGCGAGCGCACGCGGGGCTTTCGTTTGCGCGCGCCGCTTCCTTCGTGCGTCCAACGAGAGCGGGAGGAGTCGTACGCTGCCGTCGATCGGGGGGTTTTTTTTTTGTCCCGCCGAAGGCGCTCGCAGTGGTGAATCGCCCCGAGTGCCCGGCCTCGTGGGCCAGCAGCAAGGCGGGATCACCGAGTGTTCGCCGAATACACGCTGGCAGCTTTTCCGCAGCACCGCCCAGTGCCCGTTTAAGACCGACCGAAGGCGGAAACGCATTTTTTCGAGACGCACAGAAAAGAAAAACAGCCACCCCCCAAAGGAAGGGTAACAAGAAAAACGTCTGAAAGACCCCACCAGACTGTACATCAACCCCGGTTGATTGTCGGCAACGCAACGGATCCGGCGCTTTCCTTTTGTTGTCGTGCGTCCCCGCCTTCGAAACCTGTTTTTTCGGCCATCTAACGGGAGAGGAGCTGTGTGGGGGGATCGTCTGCTTGGCATCGGTCGGGGGGTTTTTTTTGCTCCCCGCGGCTACGACTTGCGCGTTGTCGTGAAGACGGCGACGGAGCGGGGAAAATGGAGAGCTGGGAGGAATTCGACGACCCGTCGAACGACCTGGCGCGCTGGGTGAAGGACAGGACGGGGCGCGGTGACAAGGGGATCCTGAGCCTGCAGAGCCTGGGTCCGGGCGTGATGGACCGGGGTGCGAAGAGGGGGTATGCGGGGGATGCGGCGCGGCTGAAGCCGATCGCGAAGGGGGGGGCGTTCGATTGGAACGGGAACACCGGCGGTCGGATCCCGAAGTACGACAGCGCCCGCGACCGGCACTGCAAGAGCCTCGTGGCGTCGGCGCCGTACCGGCTGACCCAGAAGCGGCAGACGTACGCGGCGGAGGTGGCGAAGGCCCAGCGGCGGTTCCAGCCCCTGGACGCCGACGGCCACTACGGCGGCGGGGGCCACCCCTCCTACTACGACAGCAGCGGGCCGGACCAATCCCACCCGCGCGCCGCCCGGCACTCGCACCCCAGGGCCAAGCGGCACACGCTGCCGAGTCCGTACAAGCGGGCGGCCAACAGGGGCAACCCGTACGCGGCGCCGCCGGCGCGGATCCCGCCGCACGTGTTCCCGCCGAAGCCGCCGCTGCCGAACATCCCCCACCACCACCAGCACCCCCACGACGCCGACCCGAACACCGGATCCGAGGCCGACACGGAAGCCAGCCCGAAGGCCCGCAGGCCCCGCGGCAACCCGCCCGAGCACCGGTCGCCCCCACGGGGCGGCAGCCACAACCACAACGGCGGCCCGAGCGGGCGGAGGTCCGGCGCGAAGAAGTTCGCGGCCGCCTACGCGAGCCCGCCGCCCTCCGAGTACCAAGCCGCCTTCCCCCGGAAGCGCGGGTCGGCGCCGGCGGCTGGCGCTGCTGGGGGGGGCCCCGGCCAGCGCCAGCAGCCGCAGCAGCTGCCGCAGCAGCAGCAGCAGCAGCAGCAGCAGCAGCATCGCGCCTCTGCCGGGCACCGCCAAGCACCGTCAGACGCGGCGCAGACGCTGGCGGCGGGGGGGGACCTGGGGGAGGGGGGTGTCAAGGCGAGCGTGCCCGACTTGTTGCGGATGCTTGAGAGCGTCGACGACCGGAACGCGCAGCTGGAGGAGCAGCTGGCTGCGGCTACTGAGCGGCTGGCGGTCGAGATGCAAAAGAAGACGCGGTCCAGCAAGAAAGCGGCGTCCACCGACGCGACGGCGGCAGACCTCAAGGAGCAGCTGCTGGCGGCGGCGAAGGAGAACCAGAAGCTCAAGGAGCGCGTGCGCGCCCAGGACAACCGGGCGGAGCGATTCTCGGCGGCGGAGCAGGACAAGCGGCGTCTGTCGAGCCTCCTCCAAGACAAGGACACGCTGTGCCGAGACCTGCGCGACGTCCTCGAAAAGACTGAAGCCCGGCTCCTGCAGTACGAATCTGTCGGCGCGATTCAAAAAACAGCGAAGCTTGCAGGTACGTTTTCTTCTTTACCACCTTGCGCGGTGTCACGGAATGTTTGGCAGCCGCTGCTAAACATAGTGCATGCTAATCCATGTGGTTCATGTACTTAAAAGAACTCAACGCCAAACAAACATAACATGGGCGGCGCCGAAGCTTCGGCTGACACCATTTGCGCACTTAACCATGGTTAAGAAGACGACTGAAAGCACAGACACAAAGATAGCTTAAAGCATTTGCAAAATAGTGTGGCATGACAGTTGTGACAAATTGTCGATTTTTTTGGTCCGCCAAAAATCACTCAGAGTATGTTAATCCCTGCCTCTAAACGCGGAAATTCGGTGTTCTTTGGATTTGTCTGTCTCTTTTGGTGCCCCCCTGGTCCTCATGAGGACCCGAATCTTCGTTTCTCCTCGTCGAGGACGTTGTGGTCTCCTAGCCAAGAAAAGTTTTTTTTTCTCGAAAAGTTTTGTGCCCATGTTATTTTGACCCCCAAAATCTTCCACGCGCGCACGCAAAAAAAAAGCTTTCTACCCTAACACGAAAAGCCTCTAGGCAAAAACCCGTTTTCACACTTCTTCATGGCCTGCAGTGATCACGTGGTTCTCAAAGTAAGCAAATATTCCCCAGCAAGTATTTTTTCCAGGGTGTAGGTCACTACCAGGTGTATCGTCCTTTCAATTCCCGCAAAGGAGAACCAAAAGCTTTAGAAAGCCTCGCGAAGGCCAAGCTGTGAAGAGGGAACTCGCCGACGCCCCGGGCGAAGGCCGACGAGCTCAAGGCGTCTCGAGCGGCAGATCAAGGCAATGTCAGGTGCAAAGAACTCGAGCAAAGCAGCCGCACATGAAAAGCTAAATGAAGCTAGCGCAAGAAAGTTGTTAATACAGTAGCAACATCTCAGCTGACCATGTACAGCAAGGCAACAGCGGATACCCCAAGACCCGTAAAGCTAGGACCGAGTCTCATAGAGGGCACCGTTGGATCCATGAAACGTCACCTGCAACAGCAGACAAACACGCGCATCCGCGATGAATGCATCAGGGCAAAGCTATCGAGCACCAACGCTCACCTGAGCATTCACCAGCCCTACCCAAAGACAATTCAGCAATATGCTGCGCAAAGGATAGAAACGATCCAGGCGAGGAAAGACCGATGCGGTTTGCTGAAGTTGACCCACTACAAGGCGAAGCAAGTTTCTCATGACGACAGGAAAAAGTGGCAGGCAGAACGCAATGACTTCATCAAAAGGATTCCTTGGCGATTCGATGCAGACAGTCATTGGCGAAAGGATGCGCTTGTGCAGCAAGCTGAACGGCGAGGTATCAAGTCCTGCCAAAACTGGAGCAAAGACAAGCTTGTGTCTGCATGTCAGGAAGCTGATGAGAAGTTGCTTCTTGACGAGCTAAAACAGCACGCCCTTGCCCGAAGCATGCGATTCCGGGCTAATGTTGTTGCTGGCAAGTTGCTCCATGACCTGGAACAGAAGGATGCAAAAACCGAAGAACCCGAGGCTTTGCCGCGTCCGAGGTCTCCCTCCCGGCAGCGAAAGAAGCAACCCCAAGAAGACGAGCCCCCCCTGAAAAAGGTGCGCTTCGAGACAGCTAATAGCGAGGATAGTGAAAGCAGCGAGGAGATGTAGCGCAGGAACGTTACAGGTTTGCAGACTGGGTTATTTCATCAAGATGTTGGAACCGTTTGACCGTCGAGATCCCACAAATTTCGCTTTCCAGTTTCCGGAGGACGTGTGCCGTCTTGTTTTTTGGTCGTTTTATTTTGTTTTTACGCAGTGTCTTCTTCTTCATCTCCTTGGCTTTCCGACCTTCGTGGGCCAAATATCATCAATTTGTCCACATTGTGTGACAGAAAGGTGCAAAGTCGCTAGGAAGTGCTCACCAAGATCAAGGATCACAGCCCTGAAGTACTCAGCAAAAACTGAAAAAGCAAAAAAAAAAACGACACCCCCCCCAGGATAAAAGCCTGCACATGGTCATACTACACATTGCTACAAGCTCGGTCAAGCTGGGGTAAAGAGAAGTTTCCACCCTTTACTACTATTCTACCCTTTAGTTGTGGAGAACAGCTTCATCATTTCATACGAAAGTCTTTTGTTATCAACAGCCTCACACACACAGGGGTCGACAAGGAGCACCTGAAGAGCCGACTCCAACGGGAGAGCAGGACGCGCAACGGGCTTGAGAAGAAGCTGGCCCTCGCAAAGGCGGAGGCGGACGAGTTCCGGGCGGAGCTGGCGAAGGCGAGCGAGGCGGCGGAGAAGCTGAAAGCCGGCGACGCGCCGGCGAAGGCGCCGGTGGCCGTGTGCCCGTCTTGCAGCAGGGGCCCCGCGGGGAAGAGAGAAGCGGAGGCGGACACCGCCGCCGCGGAAGGGCTGAAGAGGGAACTCGCCGACGCTCGGGCGAAGGCCGACGAGCTCAAGGCGAGCCTCGAGCGGCAGTTCAAGGCGCTGTCGGCGTGCCAGAGGCGGGAGGCCGTGGCACTCAAGCGGTGCGAGGAGCTGGAGCAGAGCTTGCTTGCGGCGTCGACGGACGCCGTCAAAAAAGCGACGACGACAGAGTCCGAAGCCGCGAAGCTGCGCCGCGACGTCACCGAATTGCGCATCACGCACGCTCGCACGGAAGCAGACGCGCAGCAAGCCAAGGCCGCCCGGACCGACCTCGAAGCGACCGTGACAACCCTCCGGGCGGAAGCGTCCCGGCTCTCTTCGGAGCTAGCGGGCGTGACCCGATCCCGCGACACGCTGGCCGCCGGTGCCGACCAGAAGCAAGGGACCGTGGAGGCGGCGTTTAGGAAGAAGCAGCTCTCCTGGGAGAGGGACCGGACCGAGCTCGTGGCGCAGAACACGAAAATGCGGATACGCGAGCAGGAGCTGGCCGCGGAAGCCGGCATGCACGAGTCGGCGGCGGCGTCGCTGCGCTCGCAGCTCCGCGCGCTGAAGGAGGCGGCCGAGCACCAAGCGGCGCCGGGCGGCCGGGAAGGGGAGGCGGCGGGCCTCAAAGAGCAGGTGAAGGCGCTCGAGCGGAAGCACGACGCGCTGCGCAAGGCGCACGAGAAGCTGCTTGCCGACCGGGGGCTGAGCCAGAAGGACTCCGTCATCGAGACCCTCACGAAGCAGCTAAGAGACGCGGAAAGACTCGCCGGCGTACTGCGAGAAACAAACGCCGCCCTCATAGAGAGGACAGGCGAGTAGTCAGAACAACGTTGCCAATGGGCTCCAGCACACACACTAGCCGATCCCCATGATGTTGCAAGGTTTGCACACCGACGCAAAGTTGCCAGCTCAGAGACGTCGAAAGACTCGCTTCAACCACAACCCGTTGCCATGGGAGCAGGCACACACAGGTTGGACAGTTCGTATGACTGGCGTCGCAAGGTTTGCACACCGTCACTGCGCTCGCAGCTCCGCGCGCTGAAGGAGGCGGCCGAGCACCAAGCGGCGCCGGGCGGCCGGGAAGGGGAGGCGGCGGGCCCCAAAGAGCAGGTGAAGGCGCTCGAGCGGAAGCACGCCGCGCTGCGCAAAGCGCACGAGAAGACCGGGGGCTGAGCCAGAAGGACTCCGTCATCGAGACCCTCACGAAGCAGCTAAGAGACGCGGAAAGACTCGCCGGCGTACTGCGAGAAACAAACGCCTCATAGAGAGGGACAGGCGAGTAGTCAGAACAACGTTGCCAATGGGCTCCAGCACACACACTGGCCGATTCCCATGATGTTGCAAGGTTTGCACACCGACGCAAGTTGCCAGCTCGGAGACGTCGAAAAACTCGCCCTCTTCACAACCCGTTGCCATGGGAGCAGGCACACACAGGTTGGACAGTTCCTATGACAGACGTCGCAAGGTTTGCACACAAACGCAAAGTTGCCAGTTCTGAAGACCGGACTAAAAGCACAAGTCGGCGGCGGCGTCGCTGCGCTTGCAGTTCCGCGCGCTGAAGGAGGCGGCCGAGCACCAAGCGGCGCTGGGCGGCCGGGAAGGGGAGGCGGCGGGCCTCAAAGAGCAGGTGAAGGCGCGTCGTCGTCGAGCGGAAGCACGACGCGCTGCGCAAGGCGCACGAGAAGCTGCTCACCGACCGGGGGCTGAGCCAGAAGGACTCCGTCATCGAGACCCTCACGAAGTAGCTCAGTGACGCTGGAAGACTCGCCCGACCTTATAGAGCGGACAGGTGGGTAGTCAGAACAACATAGTGTAATCACACTGTCCTATCCCCATGATGTCGCAAGGCTTGCATACAGACGCAAAGTTGCCTGCTCAAAGACGTCGAAAGGCTCGCCGGCCGATTGCGAGAAACAAACGCCGACCTCATAGAGCGAACAGGTGGGTCGTCAGAGCAACGTAGTGCACCCACACTGTCCTATCCCCATGATGTCGCAAGGCTTGCACACAGACGCAAAGTTGCCAGCTCAGAGACGTCGAAAGGCTCGCCGGCCGATTGCGAGAAACAAACGCCGACCTCATAGAGCGGACAGGTGGGTCGTCAGAACAACGTAGTGCACCCACACTGTCCTATCCCCATGATGTCGCAAGGCTTGCACACAGACGCAACGTTGCCAGCTCAGAGACGTCGAAAGGCTCGCCGGCCGATTGCGAGAAACATACGCTGCCATGGACAAGTGGCAGCTCAGCGACGCTGGAAGGTCACCGGCGTATTGAGAAACAACCGCCGCCCTCATAGAGGACCGGTGGGTTTTCGAAAACCCGATGGCCAATTCAAATGATGCCGCACGGCACTCTGACGCAACGCCGCCGG
Organism: Diplonema papillatum; assembly: GCA_030068145.1. Taxonomy (NCBI): domain Eukaryota; phylum Euglenozoa; class Diplonemea; order Diplonemida; family Diplonemidae; genus Diplonema; species Diplonema papillatum. The sequence goes on from JAPJBO010000589.1 coordinate 51,862, forward strand.
TTTCGAAGACAGAATTTGCCCTCTCGTCTCACCTTCCAGTTGCGGTTGTATAGTGCTTGCTCTTGGCGCTAGCGGCCAGCGACGAGGGGCTCCGCCGGACGCTCATGCACCACATGCTTCGATTCTGTCAGCAAGCCGATGCGGACTAGAAAAAGCGACTTCCCTTCCTCCCCCCAAAAAAAGAACACCGCGCACTGCTAGCCGCCAAGACACGTCTAAGAATGAAGCAAAACTAACGCATTTCTTCCTCCTGTTCTTTGTTGATTCTGTTCTTCGTTTGTTTTCTTAATAGGACAGTTGTACCGATGGGAACATTTCCGGAACACGGTTGCGCATGAAAGATAAACGAAGCCAGCAAATATAGTGTGGGCACGAGAGGTTCCTGCACGCCAAGGAGCAGGGTTGCTTCCATCATTGATTGACGATCCTGTTGGCCGTTTGCGTGGCATGGGCGCAGGAGTAACGTGAAGTGCTGAAGTGCTGACCCGACACAATTGACAATTCATGTAGGGACGGCCTTATCCACCCTTCACTTCCTTCGTGTGGAGCGAGCTGTCATCACATGTTATGTGCGTCACATGCTATCAGCAAAAAAATCTAAACCACTTGTCACAGGTGGGAACAGCTTGCTCTCTGCGCGGCTTCGTTTCTTAGTGCAAACCCTACTTCCGGACGTGGTCCTCTCTTTGTGAATTATATCTTTTCGCCCGCTTTTTCGTAGAAGATCCTCGAGAGAGGCCGCCTAGTTGTGAATTACAAAGATGCCGGTTCTCGATCGAGCTCCGGGCGGCGCCTCAAGAGATTTGTCCCTGTGTCACTGCACGAAGTCAGACAAGAGTTAAACTCAACAGGGTGTTCTTTCCCCGCTGACAGTTTCAAGTCCGTTCCCTTGACTGCTGTTTCGCCAGATAGTAGGTAGGGACAGAAGGAATCTCATTGGTCCAGTCACGCGCGTCTTTAATTAGAAGACGAGGCATTTGGCTACCTTAAGAGAGTCATAGTTACTCCCGCCGTTTACCCGCGCTTGACCTGATCTCTCAGCGTTGACATTCAGTTTGTGTGGTCGTTTGTGCGATCGGGGTCACTGTGGGTCCTTCTTTGGGATGTGGATTCTAGGTGCGGAGACACAGGCATGCTGATGAGTACCACACTCTGCCCGCCTCGTAGAAAGGTCGCAGTCTAGGTGACTCCGGAAGGAACACTTTGGGTCGTGTCGGTTGCAACCGTTATTGTGGGGTTGAAACGTTTTCGTAGTCAGAGCCGGAGGTGTGGTTTTGCAACTGGCGGCCTCTTCGAGTATCTCCACGTAGCGGGAGTCCCGCGGTGCTTTTCCCGAACAAGCACCTGCTTTTGTAGGAAATCCTCGAGGAGGCCGCCGGCTGCAAAATCACCTTCTGCTCCCGCAGGATTGCTTCCTGCTGCACTCTTTTCCCCGTTGGCACTTCAACCATTGGTGCTGCCCACGGCCACCTCTTGTCCGCTGTGCTCTGCGGCGTTTACCCGCAGAATGCGACCGGAAAAAGAAGACGCGCGAGTCTTTCTCGCGATAACCAGTACCTACCTCCTTAGAGAGCATACTTGTTGCAGGAAGAGGCAGCTAAAAAAAGGAACGTTGGCAGCGGTTGAACCAGAACCCGTACAGGTCAAATCGCACCAACACGGCACCTGCTTTGTAGGAAATACTTGAGGATGCTTCCAGTTGCGAATCATCAAAGGGGGTAAACGTGCTAGAGCCCCACGAAACACAGGTAAAGCTGGGTTTAGTGACGGGCGGGCGTAGGCGTTCAACGCAAGACCCACGTTGTGTTGTTTTCTCCCCCGTCGAAATGAGCACGTGGCACTCCCCCGAGTATTTCGCCAATTTCACAAGGAAAATGTGGTGCGAACAATGGACCGATACGGTTTACAGGGCAACTCCTGCTCAACTTGTAAGACGTGGGAGCCCAAGAACACTCGCGTAACCTGGCGAGAACTTGGTGTCGGTCACAAATTGTTTCGAACCTGACTCGCCAAAGCGACCAAGTAAGGTGTACACGAAAGAAGCCATGCATGCCCCCCCAAACCCACCCGTAATAGCTTTAAAAGAACCCATTCGACCAAAGTCACCCGGAGACTCTAAAATCCCGGATTCTCAAGCGAACTATAACTCTGAAAATGTAGCGGCGGCTGTGGGTGCTGGTAGCATCCTGCTGTGCATACCGGCACATGCTAGGTACATGTAGTAGTATGTGGCGGTAGTAGCTAGGTAGCTCTAGAGCATACCACAGCACACCATATGCATTTCGTTGTCGGGGGCCTTCTCCTCCGAAACGATTCGCCAGTTCTAACTCGTGCCAGAGCCTGCTATTGCTTCTCGGTCCGGCCTTGGCCGGGGTGTGAGTGCCGTGGGAGCCAAAACGACATCCCTTGATCCTGAGGCGGCATCGTTTACAGCGGTGGCCTACGACGGTATCTGATCATCTTGGATCCCCACGCTCTCGTTCTTGAGTAATGAAGACATTCTTGTCGAATGCTTTCGCAGATCGCAGAAGTTCGTCTTCTACGATCTAACAATTTCACCTCTGACGTAGAAGTACGTACAAGGACACGTTTCCATAGCAAACTAGCGGGGGGAAAAAGTAATGTGGAATGCCGACGAAGCTGCCAGACAAAGAACCGAAAGGATCCCAAACGCTGTAACTACCGAACACGTGTTGAACGGACGTGAGGTCATGCGGGTCTACCCCTACACACAACAAGACAAACCTCCAGCTTCTGAGGCAGGTACCTTCACCGTGTGAAGTTCCCTACGTCTGTTGGAAGGAGGGTGGCTTGCACCGAAGCTGCGGCCTTTTCAGGTCCCAGCTGACCCCAAAAGAAAAAGTAGGGTCCGCTTCCTGTACTAGTTTATAGAACGACACCAGCTTGTTGCCTCGACCCTATTGATCCCGCGCAACGAGGCCTTAGACGAAACTCAAAGGAGAACCACGCGGGCTGTAGATCGAATCAACCCCTCCAAGCAAGGCAACCGCACCACCAGGCCAGGCCGGTAAGACGTGCAATTTGCCCATTTCTCCGTGGACCCCCCGTTCGTGGAACGGAAAAAAAGGGGGAAAAAAAGAAAGAAAAGAAGCCACATTCAAACTAAATTATTGAACACGAGTCTTCCCGCCTTTTCTTTTCTTGAAAGAAGAGCACCTGCTCTGTAGGAAGCACCCGAGGAGGCCTCCATTTGCAACATCTCAAACTAGTGCGGTACTCATCAGTGTGGGTCAACCTTTCTGAAGGGACTAGCCTTCGGAGGCCTTGATGTCAACCTTGCTGAAGGGACTGGCCTTTAGAGGTCTTGCTGCGAGTCAACCTGTTTCTGAAGATCCGGAGTTTCAAGCGCGTTTCGCTCCGAAAAAGAGAAGATGTCGGCCGCTGAAGAGGAGTTGAGGCAGCTTCAGCAGGAGGAACGAGAGTCGAGGATTGATGACGAGGTGGAAAGGCGAGACGGCCAGGCTGCAGGTGAAGGAGTCCCGAGAAGAGATGCGGGCCGTGGAAGAGAAGGCACGGGCTCACGCCCATTTAAAGTTTGAGAATAGGTCGCGGAAGCGATTTCCCCAATGCCTCCAATCATTCGCTTTACCTGGCGTAACTCCTGTTTTGGTTCTAGCTATCCTGAGGGAAACTTCGGAGTGAACCAGCTACTAGATGGTTCGATGGGTCTTTCGCCCCTATACCCAGCTTTGACGAGCGATTTGCTCGTCAACACCGCAACGGGCTGACCGTGCAGCCGCCCTGGCTGACGAGGCAGCCCCAGCAGCATGCATCGAAGCCTTCGAGTCCTAGCCGCCCCAGCAGCATGCATCGAAGCCTTCGAGTCCTAGCCGCCCTGGCTGACGAGGCAGCCCCAGCAGCATGCATCGAAGCCTTCGAGTCCTAGCCGCCCTGTCTGCATCTAAAACCTACACTATTGGACCACACGTTCCCAGAGGAAAACAGCGTCAAAAACAAGACACGTCTGCCCCAGACAACTTCCGGTAGTGTTTGGATGGGCAGTCCGACACTCGCTGTCGTCGGGAAGAAATAAAAGCCGTCGGCAACACAAAAAGGGGCACGATCTCGCAAGAATTCACTCTACACATCCCTCACGCCGTCTCAGGCAAGTGTCTGGGCGATTTTTGCCGGAAACACAAAAAGCGAAGAAACATGTCGGCGGCTGAAGAGGAGTTGAAGCAGCTTCAGCAGGAGGAACGAGAGTCGAGGATCGACGACGAGGTGGAAAGGCGATCGCAGGAGGTCGAGACGGCCAGGCTGCAGGTGAAGGAGGCCCGAGAAGAGATGCGGGCCGTGGAAGAGAAGGCACGGGCTGACCGCGACGCCGCCCTGGCCAAAGACGCGGCCCAGCAGCAGACCATTGAAGCTCTCCGGCGCGAATTGTCCGAAGGGACTGCTCTTCTCGATGCGCGCGCGTCGATAGACCAGCTGGACAACAAGTGCACCGTGCTCCAGCGGCAGTACCAGTCCGCGCTGGCGGAAGCCGAGAGCTTGCGGGGGAGCGAGCAGAGCCTCGTCATAGCGCTGGACAAGGAGCGGATGGACCAAACAGCCACCATGCGGTGCTTGCAGGCTGAGCTCGACTCGGTCCGAGCCACCGAAGCGTCGCGCGTGAAAGCCGCCGAAGCAGCCGACAACAACGCGGAGAAAAACGCGATTCTCTTGAAGCTGGTGCAGGACCAGCTTTCTCACAAGGTACCCGACTTCTTTTGCGTTGGGGGAGAACAGGGCCCCGTTAGGGTGTTGGGGGAGAACAGGGCCCCCGTTAGGGTGTTGGGGGAGAACAGGGCCCCCGTTAGGGTGTTGGGGGAGAACAGGGCCCCCGTTAGGGTGTTGGGGGAGAATAGGGGCCCCCGTTAGGGTGTTGGGGGAGAACAGGGCCCCCGTTAGGGTGTTGGGGGAGAACAGGGCCCCCGTTAGGGTGTTGGGGGAGAACAGGGCCCCCGTTAGGGTGTTGGGGGAGAACAGGGCCCCCGTTAGGGTGTTGGGGGAGAACAGGGCCCCCGTTAGGGTGTTGGGGGAGAACAGGGCCCCCGTTAGGGTGTTGGGGGAGAACAGGGCCCCCGTTAGGGTGTTGGGGGAGAACAGGGCCCCCGTTAGGGTGTTGGGGGAGAACAGGGCCCCCGTTAGGGTGTTGGGGGAGAACAGGGCCCCCGTTAGGGTGTTGGGGGAGAACAGGGCCCCCGTTAGGGTGTTGGGGGAGAACAGGGCCCCCGTTAGGGTGTTGGGGGAGAACAGGGCCCCCGTTAGGGTGTTGGGGGAGAACAGGGCCCCCGTTAGGGTGTTGGGGGAGAACAGGGCCCCCGTTAGGGTGTTGGGGGAGAACAGGGCCCCCGTTAGGGTGTTGGGGGAGAACAGGGCCCCCGTTAGGGTGTTGGGGGAGAACAGGGCCCCCGTTAGGGTGTTGGGGGAGAACAGGGCCCCCGTTAGGGTGTTGGGGGAGAACAGGGCCCCCGTTAGGGTGTTGGGGGAGAACAGGGCCCCCGTTAGGGTGTTGGGGGAGAACAGGGCCCCCGTTAGGGTGTTGGGGGAGAACAGGGCCCCCGTTAGGGTGTTGGGGGAGAACAGGGCCCCCGTTAGGGTGTTGGGGGAGAACAGGGCCCCCGTTAGGGTGTTGGGGGAGAACAGGGCCCCCGTTAGGGTGTTGGGGGAGAACAGGGCCCCCGTTAGGGTGTTGGGGGAGAACAGGGCCCCCGTTAGGGTGTTGGGGGAGAACAGGGCCCCCGTTAGGGTGTTGGGGGAGAACAGGGCCCCCGTTAGGGTGTTGGGGGAGAACAGGGCCCCCGTTAGGGTGTTGGGGGAGAACAGGGCCCCCGTTAGGGTGTTGGGGGAGAACAGGGCCCCCGTTAGGGTGTTGGGGGAGAACAGGGCCCCCGTTAGGGTGTTGGGGGAGAACAGGGCCCCCGTTAGGGTGTTGGGGGAGAACAGGGCCCCCGTTAGGGTGTTGGGGGAGAACAGGGCCCCCGTTAGGGTGTTGGGGGAGAACAGGGCCCCCGTTAGGGTGTTGGGGGAGAACAGGGCCCCCGTTAGGGTGTTGGGGGAGAACAGGGCCCCCGTTAGGGTGTTGGGGGAGAACAGGGCCCCCGTTAGGGTGTTGGGGGAGAACAGGGCCCCCGTTAGGGTGTTGGGGGAGAACAGGGCCCCCGTTAGGGTGTTGGGGGAGAACAGGGCCCCCGTTAGGGTGTTGGGGGAGAACAGGGCCCCCGTTAGGGTGTTGGGGGAGAACAGGGCCCCCGTTAGGGTGTTGGGGGAGAACAGGGCCCCCGTTAGGGTGTTGGGGGAGAACAGGGCCCCCGTTAGGGTGTTGGGGGAGAACAGGGCCCCCGTTAGGGTGTTGGGGGAGAACAGGGCCCCCGTTAGGGTGTTGGGGGAGAACAGGGCCCCCGTTAGGGTGTTGGGGGAGAACAGGGCCCCCGTTAGGGTGTTGGGGGAGAACAGGGCCCCCGTTAGGGTGTTGGGGGAGAACAGGGCCCCCGTTAGGGTGTTGGGGGAGAACAGGGCCCCCGTTAGGGTGTTGGGGGTGTGTCTTTTTTCGAGACATTGCAATGTGTTCCAAAAATGTATAGAGCGAACCAACACCATGCTGAAGATCATGGCACTGTCACAGTTTACAATTCCGTGCTTCACATGGAGATCCCTAACTCAAAAAATACCAGGTGAAAAAGTAAAACAACGACCTGAAGAGAAGGCCCAAACTCGTGCCTGCTCGAATAGAGGCTATTCACATTGCATGTTCATGGGACCTCCAGTCTCGAAAAATTCAAGAAAACGATCGTGCCGAAATCAGTACGTTCAGCATGCTGAACGTAAGGCCTGCGCGTACCTCTCTATAGTACCACCTTTGTATCCCATGCTCGCTCAGAGACTCTAAAACCCCGGACCCTCACGCGAACGTACACTTTAAAACAGGAAACCGACCTTGACTTCACCAAGGCGCAGCTGCAGAACACGGCCAGCGACCTCCGGCGGGCGGAGGAGAAGTTGATCGCGTCGATCGGCGAAACAAACGAGCTGCGCGACGGCATCCGGAAGCGAGCGAACGAAGTTAAGCTCACGGCACGAGCGCAGGAAGAGGCAGCCGCCGACCTCGCCCAGAAGCTCGCGGAAAGCACGTCGCAGCTGGCCGATGCCAGGAAAGAAGTGGACGAGGTACAACGTTTCCCTTTCCTTCATCTGCGTGTTGACAACAACTAAAAATATGTTATCGCATGCCATCAATTGCAGCGGCCTTCCTTCTTTTTAGCGAAATGCAGGGTGTGAGGAAACTGGACCGCGACCTTCTGATCATGATCATTTGCCAATTTGCCACCTGAAACCACGTCCAGGATTTAGGTTCAGGGTAGTGCGGTCCGCGAAAACTCTAGCGTCCCTTTCTACTTTCTCCTACTCTCGTGGTATAAGGGTTTTAGTACCTAACAATCTTGCGGGTTGTCTTGCGGAAAGTCGAGCGGACTTCCACTTCAAACCAATGTACGCAGGCGAAGGCGCGGCTGTTCGAAGTGCTGAGCGAGTTGCGGCACCGGGAACAAGTGCTCGGCAAAGTGGAGGCTGACGGCAAGGTGAAGATCCGGAAGTTGGAAGGGGATCTGGCCAATGGCCACACGATCACAAGCGAGGTGCAACCCGAGAACCACCCCTGAGAACTATACGCGTATACAGGTCGCTTATTCCCGGAGTTTCAAGCCGAGCCTTCACTCAATAGATACGCGCACCTTCAATACTACAAAACAACCCCGACGAAGACCTTGAACCCCCAGATTCCCGAACCTTCACTCTACATACACGAATATGCACACCCCTTTTCCAATAGTACAACACCCGGAATTTCGAGCGGACTTCCACTTCAAACCAATGTACGCAGGCGAAGGCGCGGCTGTTCGAAGTGCTGAGCGAGTTGCGGCACAGGGAACAAGTGCTCGGCAAAGTGGAGGCTGACGGCAAGGTGAAGATCCGGAAGTTGGAAGGGGATCTGGCCGAGGCGCGCCGCCGGCACGAGCGAGACAACGCCGAGGCGAAGGAGCGGATCGGGACACTTACCGAGGACTGCGGCCTGCTGCGGGCCCTGCTGGAGAAGGAGCGGGCAACGCGGGGCGCCTTGGCCGCCGAGACCGGGGGCCGTATCGCGAAGCTCGAACAGGACCTGGACACGGCGCTGCTGCGCTGCGCGCAGATGGAAGGCCAGGTCAAGTCCAGCCAGTCGGACAACACCCACAAGGTGGTCACCCTCCTCAACGACACGTCCCGCCTCCAGCAGCAGCTCGACATTTCAACAGCATCGTTCCGCGACATGGAGCAGATGAAGGACCGCGAGGTCTGCCCTCCCTTCCTTTTTTCAACAACAAAACACACTAAACCCCCGGATCTCCACCCAACTTACACTCTAAAAAGACGCAGTAGGGTACCTTTCGATGACGGTCACCCGGGGACCCTAAAACCGGATCCTCAAGCGAACTTCGTCTCTCAAAAAGAGAGGAGATGGGCATACAGTACAAAAAGCCAGACAATCGCCTACTACGGCACCATGCTGTGGAGAGGGCGTGTACGATACTCTTTTTTAAGCCGGTCTTCCTCTTTTGCCAAAACGCTGAGACGTGGCTTTACCTGGCGTAACTCCTGTTTTGGTGCTAGCTATCCTGAGGGAAACTTCGGAGTGAATCAGCTACAAGATTGTTCGATGGGTCTTTCGCCCCTATACCCAGCTTTGGCGAGCGATTTGCACCTCACACCGTATCGGACCTCCACCAGGGTTTCCCCCGGCTCGTCCTAGCCAGGCATAGTTCACCATCTTTCGGGTCTCTACAAGTGTACTTAACCCGAAATCCCTTCCCAGTAAATCAGGATCGGGCTGTGCACAGCTTGCAGTCCAGAGAGGAGGGCCACGTCCCCTGACTTGGGTTGGAATGCTCTCTCTCGCTCTCTCTCCCTGAGAATTCTGCGCCTCCACAGATTACGACATTGACCGCTCAACTTGAAGCAGCGAAGGCGGCTTCGAAGCAGCAGGCGGAAGAAGCTGAGAGTCGCGAGCAAAAGCACAACGATGAAACCCTGTCGACGTGGCACGCAAAGGAGACGTACAAAAGGCAGACTGCGGCGACGGCGAAAGATCTCGAGCGCGTGAAGGGCGAGTTCAAGAACTACAAGGTGTGCCTCGGTGGGGGGCAGACTTTATGCATGGGCAGTGCAAGACGCTGGTTTTAGAAGATCGACAATCAACCGGCTAATCTCCAGAGTCCGTACTAGTTCCGGGTTTGATTGAGCCCCAGCCCCAGGTGCCATGCACCACCACACAATTCATCGAGAAAGAGCTCTCAATCTGTCAATCCTTGAGATCGTCCTGACCTTGTAAAATTCCCCGTGTTGAGTCAAATTAAGCCGCATACTCCACGCCTGGTGGTGTCATTCCGTCAATTCCTTTAAGTTTCAGCCTTGCGAATGTACTCCCCCCTGAACCCATAATCTTTGATTTCTCGTTCGGGGAGTGCCCCCCCCGGCCCAGGCCAGTGTTGTCTGCAGACGACTTGCGGAAAACTGCAGACACAGGCGGCTGTCAGTCAGTTGGATTACGACGATCACCGTCAGTCCCAGTTGGAGCAGTCGCAGAGCGTGAAACCGTTCAGCACCAGCACGCGGTGGGTTTCCACTTAGCCAACAAAATGAGACTGGTTGGCTAAAAATGTTGACGGGTTCACAAAAAGAGGTCAAAAAAATTTCTCTCGGCCGATCTTTTTTGCAAGGTGTTAGGAGGGTCGGCAGGTTGTGTGGTGTAGAGCTGCGTGTTGATGGATTCCTGTGGCGATTTTTTTTTTTTTTTAGCCAACCCCATTTCTGTGGATAAAAGTTTTTTTTGTGTTAACAATGCATTGTTGGTACTTGAAACTAAAGCAGGTGAGTTCCGCTAGTGCGCACAAACAAGCCGCTCCAAGGGCGGCATAGCCAAAGCTTACACTGTTGAAATTCGGCTGATTTTGTGCGTGCCGGTAAAGGCTCGAAAATTAATCAGCCGGCAAGCCGGCTTATCGCGCACACTGACTATAACTTTAAAAAAAAAAAAAAACGCACCCGTGCGTATGCACCTCAGCACACCGCGGTGGCAGAAGAAAGTGCGTTTCTCGTATAGGCACCTGCTTTGTAGGAAATGCTTAAGGAGACTGCCAGTTGCGATAGATCAAAGGAGGTAAATGTGCTGTAGCCCACACGAAACACAGGTAAATCTGGGTTTAGTGGCGGGCGTAAGCGTTCCACAAAAAAGACCCACTTTGGAGTTGTATTGGTTTCTTGAAAGTATGCCAATACTGCAGGGAATAGTTGACTAGACCTCTTGAGTTTGTGCTACCCACGAATTGGGGAGTCGGGAGAACCTACAAAGCCAAAAGCAGGACCGACCCCCCCGTTCGTGAGAAAAAGCGAAGAATGAAAACACCTTCTTTTTTCCGTCTATCTTTGTCAAGAGCTGCAACTCAACTATTCTCCCCCTCTAGCCTCCTTCGAAATGGGCACAAGGCAGTCCCTCGAGTATTTTTGTATATGCACCTGCTTTGTAGGAAATGCTTGAGGAGACTGCCAGTTGCGATAGATCAAAGGAGGTAAATGTGCTGTAGCCCACACGTAACACAGATTTACCTACAATCTGTTCATTGACAGGGTTAGATGTCATCCATTGCTTCTAACGTATTAAGTACGTGTTGAGGCTATTTCTCTTCGCTGCCTCAGCAGTGTTGCTATTGGGCAATTTGCGTACCTGCTGCCATCCTTAGATGTGGTAGCCGTTTTTCAGGCTCCCTCTCCGGAATCGAACCCTAATTCCCCGTTACCCGTTACAGCCACGGTAGTCCACTACACTAGGGTTTAGTGGCGGGCGTAAGCGTTCAACAAAAAACGACCCACTTTGTAGTTGTATTGTTTTCTCTAGCTCCCTCTAGCCTCCTTCGAAATGAGCACCTTGTACTGTTTTCTCCCCCCTCTAGCCTCCTTCGAAAATGAGCACAAGGCGGTCCCTCGAGTGTTTCTGCGCCGAACTGACCCGCAAATCGCAACACGCTTGCACAGCTCGCCGCCGAAACGCAGCTGCAGCTGGCCAACAAGCGGCACCACGACGCGCTGCTGGACCACCGGGGGCGGCAGACGGCGCTGATGGCACGGGTGCACAAGCTCGACCAAGAGCTGGCCTGCGTCTCGGACCAACTGTCGCAGACGGCCGAGCGCGGGCGCGCCGCCGGCGAGCAGCACGCGCAGCTTGCCGCGGAAACGAACGCGCGGGCGGCGGCGCACGCGGCCGAGATCGACGGCTACAAAGCAAGCATCGCGAAGTTGGAAGCCGAAGTCGCTTCGACGCGGGACCACGCCGTATGCCACGCTTTTTTCTATAGTACTCATAATCTTGCGGGTTGCCCTTCAGTGTATTGGGAAGGCTAAAAAGACGTAGACAGCGTGTTTTGTGGTTGCAAAGGGCACCAGGAACAGGAAGTTCTGAATACGAGTGGTGTGCAATAAGGGGGGATTGCAAAGCTTGCGGATTCGCAACTGGCGTCAGACCTGTTGCGCACAGGTGCGCTATACGTGATGGTACCTGGTTTGCTGCTTACCAGCTTGGAGACCCCTTGGAGACATGAGTTTTCCCAATTTCAGTCCAGCTTTTGCGTGTGTGGCCGGCTGGCAAATATCTGGGAGGACAACACACTGTTTTTGTGTCTAACAAATGCAATGCGTCAAGAACAAAAACTGAGCCGGTCCATCCCCTCTTGATAGACCGTGATAGACCGAAGAATACAGCACCGGGCGATTCGATGCAGCTCTAGGGACTAGGGATGGACCTGATAGACCGTGGTGGACCGTGATTCACTGTGATAAACAGCGGCAGGCACTTCGATGCAGTTTCAAGAGATAGGGACAGACCGGCTCAAAAATCGATTGATGACAGCGTACCATCCTCACTCCCGTTAGATGAACAGAACACGTTTGAAGGAAATGCGCACAAACAAAGGAATCGCCAGATCCGTTTTTGACATCCAGGGCGCAAAGGAAAGAGCCTGATCTGATATGATACTTGTCACTAGCTCAAAGCAACAGTTGCAACCGACAAAGGTTGCACCACGACGAAAGCGCAGAAAACGTGACCCTTCTGGAGTCACGTAGCGAAAAGCTGGTATGGTGTGGTACTCATTTGCTTGCAAATGACTCCCCACTAGCGCAACAAGAAGACGATATGAGAAGAAAAGTAGTTGTCGAGTACTGCCGGTGCGTATAAGTCGATCTTTGAGTGCGTGAGCCCCTCCGAAGAAAGGTCCATGCACTAGTTCCAAGCTACTTAGCCCGGGTCTCTGGGTCGCGTCCCCCTCCTTCTCTTGGTCGCCTGGTCTTGCGTCTTGTTGGCCCGTCCGGGCTGGTCGCTTCGCGCTTCCCCTTCGTCTTGCATCACCTCGTCTCCACTCCCTGCCGCACAGGCTTCTACGGTTTGTGCCACCTGCGACGCGGGCCGCTTAGCTGCTTTTCTGCGCGACGGCTGCTCTGTACTCGTTGCCTTGTCCGCGATTGCCGCTTCTCGTACCGACCGCGCCTACTGCCGGTGCGGTAACTGCTTGTCCTATGACAAGTAATACACTCTGCCGGTGCGGTAACTGCTTGTCCTATGACAAGTAATGCACACTGCCGGTGCGGTAACTGCTTGTCCTGTGACAAGTAATACACACTGCCGGTGCGGTAACTGCTTGTCCTATGACAAGTAATACACTCTGCCGGTGCGGTAACTGCTTGTCCTATGACAAGTAATACACTCTGCCGGTGCGGTAACTGCTTGTCCTATGTGACAAGTAATGCACACTGCCGGTGCGGTAACTGCTTGTCCTATGACAAGTAATACACTCTGCCGGTGCGGTAACTGCTTGTCCTATGACAAGTAATACACTCTGCCGGTGCGGTAACTGCTTGTCCTATGACAAGTAATACACTCTGCCGGTGCGGTGACTGCTTGTCCTATGTGACAAGTAATGCACACTGCCGGTGCGGTAACTGCTTGTCCTATGACAAGTAATACACACTGCCGGTGCGGTAACTGCTTGTCCTATGACAAGTAATGCACACTGCCGGTGCGGTAACTGCTTGTCCTATGACAAGTAATGCACTGCCGGTGCGGTAACCCGTTGACTGAAAATACAATTACAGGAACTGGCCATGGAAAACCAGAAGCTCGCCGATGCTGTGTCGAAGTACCGCAACCAAGTGAAGTCGCTGAACCACACCATCAGCACCGGGCGCATCGAGTCCGGAATCATCGAAAACCAGAAGATCCGAGCCTTGCAGAAGAGCCACGAAGCCAGCCTGCAACGCCTCTCCCGCATGCACGGCCATCTCGATACGGCGCGACAATTACTCGGCGACGCGGTGCCGGTTCTCGGCCAGTGCGGCGAAGGCGTATACCTCAAGTCACGGGCAGAAGACTTTATGACGTCCCTCACTTCAGAAGCCGATGCCTTGTCACTCCTCCCCACCCGGCGTGCCAACGAGATTACGTAGAAGGAAGTTTTAAACTTGGGCGTTGCTCGTCATAACCACTGCTGATAACCCCTGTGCGCCACTTCTGGTAAACAAGACTGCACGAAGTGGAACTAACCGAGCTATTCGAGTGATTGCTCATCCGATCCTAAAAACTGGTCAAGCGACCATGAAGCTACGACAGGTCCGGCAACCCAGATCCGAGCCTTGCAGAAGAGCCTGGCGCCTCTCCCGCATGCAGGGCTATCTCGACACGGCGCGAACTCGGCGACGCGGTGCCGGTCCTCTGCCAGGGCGGCGAAGGCGTATACCTCAAGTCACGGGCAGAAGATTTTATGACGTCCCTCACTTCAGAAGCCGATGCCTTGTCACTCCTCCGCACCCGGCGTGCCAACGAGATTATGTTGCAGGAAACTGTAGAGTCAGGCTTCTTGACCTCTGGGTGTTGAAGCTTGGGCGTTGCTAGTCGTATCACTCCTGTGAGCCACGTCTGGTAAAAGACTGCACTAAGTGGAAGTAACCGAGAGCTGGCCGAGTGAGCGCTCATCTGATGTCACAACGATTTATCTTGAGCCTGGCAACCCAGACCTCACACCGCTGTCTGCAGACACTCAAGCTCCGCGCTGATGATGGTCCGCCATGTATCCGTGGATAAAAGGACCGAAACACGGCGCAGATGGGACCAGCGCGGTGCTGAACACAGACCAATTCAAGCACGTTCTTGCAACCCCCTCCCCTGCCCTCCCCAGTAGAGCAGTTTTAACTGATTGCTCAGACACGGTTGTAGGGGCCTTCTCCCCGACGGATTCGCCTGTGCTCTAGTAGCGGGTGGTCCTGGCGCTATGAACAGCCGCCTGACAAACCAGACTCACACCGCAGTCCTGTCTGCAGAACACTCAGGTTCCGCGCTGATGATGGTCCGCCTTATGTTTCCCGTGGGTTGAAGGACCGAAACACGGCGCAGACGGGACCAGTGCGGTGTTGAGCACATACCCATTCCAAGCACGTTCATGCAATCCCCAGTAGAGCAGTAGCAGGCGTCGTCGGTTACCACCAGACGGCGCCATTTACACGGCGTGGCAGGAAAACGGAAGCAAAATACATTCGGCATTCTGTTCCCCCTTTTCTTATGGCACCAATGACCACGAGACGTTTGTCATTGTCGAAACGAGGCGGGGTTGGCAGTCGTGGTGTAACTACCAGCAGCCACCAAACCCGTGCAGACAAAACAGAATTTCCAGTTGAATCCGGAAGGTTCCTTTCGTCGCGTGTGCCATCGCGACACGGGAACCGGGATCACAAAAAGAACCCATTCGACGAAGGTCACCCGGAGACTCTAAAATCCCGGATTCTCAAGCGAACCATAGCTCTAAAGTACGTGCGCTCGGCAAAAGGCCGGCGCGGGGCGAGACTGGAGGCAGCAGTCAAAGTTCGGGAAACAGTAAAGTTCGGGCGAAGCTAAGTTCTGGTGAGGCAAAGTTCGGGCGCAGCTGAGTTCGGGCGAAGCAGAGTTCGGGCGAAGCAAAAAAGTTTTGGTGAAGCAAAGTTCGGGCGCAGCTGAGTTCGGGCGAAGCAAAGTTCGCACGAAGCTCACTGCTCAGCGCGCTGCTCAGTTCTGGTGAGATGATGCAAAGTTTGGGCGAAGCTAAGTTCTGGTGAAGCAAAGTTCGGGCGCAGCTGAGTTCGGGCGCAACTGAGTTCGGGCGAAGCTAAGTTCTGAAGCAAAGTTCGGGTTCTGGTGGTGCTGAGTTCGGCGTGTTACCGCCGTGTAGCAAGTTTGGCCTGTGATGGCAAGTTCGGCGCCAATACCCGAGGAGACCCCCGGACCCCACCCCGATTCCGTTTCCCGGGGTGACCCTAATACCGCGAGATACTGAGAAACTCCGCCAAAAAACGCAAATTTCGGGCGCATCAGGCCCCGAAACCCCACAACCCTCGAAAACCATCTGCGACCGGAAAAGTGTGAGGGGCGGGGTTCGAACCCGGGCCGACCGGCCTGTAGGCCGGCGCCCGCTCACTCCGCCATGTATTTTTGCCAGGGGAATGAATGAATGAAAAACAAGCACCGTTCCTTCAGCCGCTCAGAAGAGCAGCATCCGGAACGGTCAGGCGTTACTAGCCCGTTTGCGCCAAGAGACACGCGCACGAGTGACAGGTCCACAGGTTAGGGGATAGGAAGGGGGGGGGTCGACGAGGGAAATCGGTTATCGGTTATCGGTACGGGAAAAAAAAGCTTGCACCGCACTATTATCTAGTCCAAAAACATTACACTTTTTCTCATAGACAAAAGCCGGGTTGGCTCGAATAGAGGCTGTTTCACATTGCATGTTCATAGGACCTCCAGTCTCGAAAAAAGAGCGAACGAAATGTCTGAGGCCGCAGAGCCGGCAACCGAGCGGGATGACTAGAGCGAGCCACAGGCTAGGCGACAGCAGGAGGCTGTCGGCCTGCTACAGGCGGGGCGGGTGGAGGGGGGTCAGGGACCTCTGACTGCTGACGATGGCAGAAGGCTGGGATACCACAAAGAAATTAGGAAACCTGGCAGCAACAATGAGTTGCTAGGAGTCGAAAGAGAAATTATGGCAGTGAGTTCGCAAGGAGATTAGCCCCACAGATCGATCCTCTACCTGACCAGTCCTGTACAAACACAAAGGGTCCAAAATACCTATTCAAACAAAATTAGCACTCGGGCACTTGGAAGTCAGAAAAAAGACTGCCTCCGCGCCGGCACCGCCGCCCGGGAGGGGCTCCGCGCCGCCTTCGGAGAAGGGCGAGGAAGCCGAGAACATAGCCCAGCAGGTCGACGAGATAAAGAGGCGAGCCCTCCTCCGCATCACTACACAAAGCACTATGGCTGTGTGTTTCGAAGGAGATTAGCCTCCAACGATCTTGTGCCAGTCCTTTGCAAGCACAAAAGGTCAGAACTAACACATTCAAGCGAAATTAGCACCCGGGGACTCGAAAATCAGCTTTTCTTTGTGTTAACAATGCATCGTTGGTGCTAAGTAATAGTAGGTGGCAGCTCACTACATGAAACTTACCAAAGCAGGCGAGTTCCGCTAGTGCGCACAAACCGAAGAAAGCGCCATACTACAATATTCACTCAGAAAACAGACTGCGCTCCACAGGGATCACAAAAAATACGAAAAAGGATGTCTGAGGCCATGGGAGGCGGTTCGCGGCCGCAGAGCCGGGAGCCGAGTGCGATGACCGGGCTGGGCGACAGCAGGAGGTTGTCGGCGCTGTCCGCTACGGGTGGAGCAGCAGGAGGAGGAGGGGGAGTGTCAGGGACCCCAGCCGGCAGGAGGCTGGACCCCGGCCCGCCGGCGCCGCCGCCCGGGAGGGGCTCCGCGCCGCCTTCGGAGAAGGGCGAGGAAGCCGAGAACATAGCCCAGCAGGTCGACGAGATAAAGAGGCGAGCCCTCCTCCGCCTCACCTTAGCAGGATCCCGCGCGGGCAACAAGCTCGCGCCGCCGCCGACGATGACACCGGCCGAATACGCGCATCGATACAGAACGGGAGAGTGCCTCGCGTTAAACACGCCGAACATCATGCACGGGTTTGCAGGACGTCCCGACGAATACCAGGGTTCGCAGTACGCTCAGCCGAACTATTCCGACGCGTCGTCCAGGCCCAGGTGGCCCCCGCCGCCGCCCGACGTGCAGTACCAGCCGTACCACCAGCACGGGGACCCCGGAAACCCCGGGCTGCAGCCCGCCCAGCACCCCATCCTCGGAACGCCCGTGGGGCAGTCCCCGCGGAGGTTCAGCAACTGGGAGCAGCAGCAGCAGCACCAGCCGGCCTACGCGAGCCCGCAGTACGGCGGCCCGGGTGCGCCGGGCGGCGGCAGGGGCCCCGCCGAATACGCGGAGTCCGGCAAGAACATCCGGTGGAAGCGCGTCGTGGAGCGCGACCAGAACGGGGAGCTGGTCGAGTCCGTCAAGTGGATTCGGGAAGAGGTTTTGTCGTAGAGCGGTTCGAACAAGAGAATCCAACAGACTGCTTCTCATATTCATACGTATTCATAGAAGTGTGTGCACGTGTGAGTGAGTGAGTGTGTGTGTGTGTGTGTGTGTGTGTGTGTGTGTGTGTGTGTGTGTGTGTGTGTGTGTGTGTGTGTGTGTGTGTGTGTGTGTGTGTGTGCGTGTTGTGGACCACGTTTTTACGTGGTGCCTTCCTGTGCGAGAGGCGTCCATGCTTCTCAGTTTCAAGTAACTGCAGATGCTCCCGCGGGTTGCGAATAGGGTTCGTTCAACTGGCGCTCTGTGCAGCACTTCGCGATCCCTTCGCTGTCATCTTTACAATCGCCGCAGCGCGTACCACCAGCACGGGGACCCCGGCAACCCCAGGCTGCAGCCCGCCCAGCACCCCATCCTCGGAACGCCCGTGGGGCGACCAGAACGGGGAGCTGGTCGAGTCCATCAAGTGGAAGTCTAGCAGAAGCTACGGGCCGCGTATTCATGGAACGTGTGTGAGTGAGTGGGTGAGTGTCGAAGGCGGGCGTACAAAAAGGGGGCAACTAGTGGGGCCTGTGTTCGTCAGGTTTTGCTTTACCCCTCCAACCTCGCTTTTGGCGAGTGGATATGAGGAGTTCGCTCAGAAACGTAAGGATTCCAACTTGACGCGCCGAAGGCGCTCAAGCAAGCTTCCTAGGGGGGGGAGGAGTACAAACAGAGGAGAGGGAAACGGCCCTGACGATTTCCAAATCGGTTTGGGCGCAAATGTAACGGTGCAAAGATCACTCAAACCCGATCGATGCTCTGTTTGAAGTTATGGGTCCGAGAACAAGCATCGCATATCTTCTGGAGTTGAATCGCAAGGTTTGATGAAATTGGATGGTGTTCGGTCAATGGCTCTTCAATGAGAGCGACTGACGATTTCCAAAAATCGTCTAGTCTCGTGAGGTTCACACTTCAAAGGCATGGATTGATTTTTTGGAAAAACAGGTCGTTCGAATGAAACTCTCACCGACCTCAGCTGTTGAAGATCTACGCGCTATACTTAAGCATATCACTCAGCGCAGGAAAAGAAAGCAACAGCGATGCTCCTAGGAACGGCGAGTGAACAAGGCAGAGCCCAAGCCTGAACCGGTGTTCTACGGATATCCGGAATGGCGCAAGTTGCTTGGGGACACAACTGGCGTCGAGGTAAGTCTCCTGGAATGGGGTTTCCACAATACTACCCCCTGTCCAACCTCGTAAAGAGTGGAAATAGGAGGCATCGCGTACATCAAATCGTGGAAACGGCAATGGGATTGCTAGCCGCGCCTTCGGTGCTCAAGCAAACTTGCTCGTATGTGTGTGCGCGTGTAGAACACAGAAACGATCGTTGTGTCTGACATGAGCCTGCGAGCGTTCAACCGAACTAGGCCAATGGGAGCAAGGACGTTGTCCGAAGACACTGATGCTTACCCTTTACTGACTGACGCTGCCGCGGGTCATTTCCTCAACAATAATAATATGCAGTGCGTTGATTCACACAGGCACTTGCGGCACTGTTTTCTTTTTGTATAAGCACCTGCTTTGTAGGAAATACTTGAGAAGGCTGCCAGCTGCAAAGGATCAAAGGAGGAACTGTAGCCCACACGAAACACAGGTGAATCTGGGTTCAGTGGCGGGCGTAAGCGTTCAACAAAAAAGACCCACGTTGTAGTTGTATTGTTTCTCCTCCTCTAGCCTCCTTCGAAGTAAGCACAAGGCAGCCCCCTCGAGTATTTCTGTGTTTGGCAAAGAAGGTCCGGCAACAGGGTCAGTCGCGGGATGATCCGCGAAAAGGTTTCTATTTGGTCGGCAGAAACAAAGAAGCCTCGAAGTTATCCGAATGGTAAATTTCCCTTATAAGTGCCCTTATATCCCGAACCGAAATCCTTCGCACAGGATTCGAAACCAGACTGCCCCGTCCTCTGACTTACGTCATGCGGTCTCACGTTGCAATACGGTGGAAGTACAAGCCTGGCAAACGGTACCGACCAGATCAAAAGAACCATGTTCTCTCAAAGTGCGTGTACCTACCAATAAAGACGCCCCGATATCCAACCCCACACAAAAAGCCTTGGGGTTTCCACATCGGTGATCAAAAAATGACAACTCATATACAACGTAGTATATATTGCACATGTGACCTCACAGTAAACGAATCCCTGATCGCGGTGCAACTAGTCGGTACCGAAGAACGTTTGTGCGCGGATACAAGAGCAGCCAGCTGACATGGCTGCCAAGTGGGCAAACTGCTGGCTGAGGAGTGAATTGCGCACCCTGCAAAGAGAGAGAGGACGGGCTTCCTTCCAGCATCCTCTTTTTAGTACAAACAATCTTGCGGGTTGCCCTTCTGTATCGCAGGCTAAAAAGACGTAGGCAGCGTGTTTTGGTGGTTGATCAGAATTCCTTACCTGAATATACACAGGGTAAATACAAGTGGGAAAACGATCAACCGGCACGCACAAACAAAACGAAGCGCCTGTCTTTTTGTGCCCCTCCTTCGCTGAACCGCACAGAACCTTCTTTCCCAACAGATGACGGCCGCAAGACACCCAAACTGTCCGTCCTCCGAGATCTACGATAACACGAACAGATGTCAAACATCATCCCCTGTCTCCTGTACGAAGGGCGCCCATTGTACCTCTGTGTCAATACGATAGAATGCCAAAGCGGGGAGGGTTTGGACAGAAATATTCCGGTATAGTACGATGCTGTGCATGTGTGTAGTAGTACACTATACTATTATCGTCCCCTGAGTAAGTACTCAAACACGGTGCAGATGGGACTGGTGCCTTGTCCCATGTTTGAGGTGTGAGAGTGCCTTGGTCCCCCATATGAGTAGGAAGCCGACATGCATCCCGTGAACGGCACACATGCCAGACCCCAGAGTCCTCAAAGCGGTTCACAGGCCCACCTGGAGTAGTACGAGAACGCGTATTCTGAAGCCGATCCGGGGCTCAAATCTCACCCGTCAAGCCCCGTTTCAGCTTGGTTTAGGGGTCCCTGTTGGCCACTTATGGGGATCTTTCTGCAATACCCCCCCTTCCCTTTGGCATCGTCTCATACGTTCCCCCCGGGGCCGGAACATCGATGAGGGCGGTGTTCAGGCAGGCGTGCGTCTCTCGGGGTGAAAAAAGCAATCAACCCACTCCTTTTCTTCTTCTCTCATCTCCCTTGTTAGAGCTTAATTGCATTTGTCGTATATTCCGTACGTTCCTTCACCCAAAAAAAAATTTCGGTCCTTCACCCCATTTCTTTTTGGCGCCGGGATCGCAGCTCAAACGAACACGTGGAAGAGAAAGGAAGTTCGCTGGGAGGGAGGAGGGAAACACGCAAGCGTATTTTTAGTCCTAGCAATCTTGCGGGTTACGCTTCACAGTGTATTGTGCACCCGTTCGCGCTAAGGAATAAGCGGCTCATTTTAGCCGGAAACCGGGATCTTCCTGACGAGCACGCAACCCGGTGAACTTAATCAAGAGTCGAAGATTAGCGTCGAAACTTCCTGGCTTTTCACGCCGCAGCAGAACGACCACACCCTACCCAAACCCAAGCACCCTCTAAACGCGTTAGGGGACTTCACAAGGTTTCACAACGGAGTGACACAACACCCGAAACGAGTCGCACTCTTTTACTTTTCTCAACCCCCCGCCATACCCAAGCCTCTACGGTCAACCGGAGACTTTAAAATACCGACCTTCTAATCCACAAATAACGCTGGAAAATACGCGAGGGACTGCCTTGTGCTCATTTCGAAGGAGGCTAGAGGGGGAGAAAACAATACAACTACAAAGTGGGTCTTTTTTGTTGAACGCTTACGCCCGCCACTAAACCCAGATTTACCTGTGTTTCGTGTGGGCTACAGCACATTTACTGAGCGTTTAATTCAGCTAATCTCGTGCAAGCGCCGGCAGGAGCGAGATCTACCAAGCAGCGTCCTTCGATTTTCACAAGGTTTTCGTGTTCCTTCGCCTCCAGGGCCTGCTCAGGGGGGCGGGAGGTCTCGAGGAGGCCTCGCGGGAAACCCGGAAGATCGAGGGCACGCCCCAAGGCGAAGCTGACGGCACAGCGCCGGGCGCTGAGGAGTGCGCTTAGAACTCACGTTCCGGAGCGCGCACGCGACCACATAAGGTCCCTGTATCAGGCGGCGAAAACGAAGGCCGTCTACAGCTCCAATACAGCGGAGTATGTGGCGTGGTGCAGCGACGACGGAGTCGAGCCATATCCAACCTTGGTTCGCCGCCTGGAGGTTTTTGGCGGCTGCCTGTCCCTGATGGAGTCGTCGATGTACAAGACACCACACGCTCTTATATAGGCGATTGTCGCGGAGAATTTGGCACGGGGCTTTGTCCTCCACGACGGTAGCGTGAATAGCGCGATCGGGCCCACGGCAGCGCAAGCCCGTGCCCACACGCCGGTCGAGCTGGCAACGGTGGTTGCGCACGCAGTCGTCTGCTTGCGGTCGCGCCGGCTACGCCGCAACTGCAGCCGCCATGGCGGCCACATTTCGCCGGGCAGCTCATCCCATCGCGCCAGCAATCCAGTTAAGGAACACAACCGAGGTACATTGTGAAATGTATTCGAGGTTTGCTTGGTAGAAGCTATTAAACAGAAGTTAAGTTCGGACGCCGGTTTCGGCGACGACGGCTCAGAAGGCAACCGTACCGAGGAACAATTTAACTCCTTTGATCTATCGCAACTGGCAGTCTCCTCAAGCATTCCTACCACGATTGAACAATCCTACAACATTGAAAAACTGAGCCGGCTGATAATCAGCCGGCTAATTTTTGGAGGGTCTGCCGCTCGGACGGGTTCTGGTTTGTGCGTCCCCTGATTTCGCTCCATGGGCGGCATAGCCAAAGCTTACACGACTGATTTTGCGCGAGTCTGCTGGTAAGAAAAAAAAGGCTCGAAATTTAACCAGCCGGCAAGTCGGCTGCTCGCGCGCACACTGATTGTGCAGGCTAAAAAGACGGCGACAGCGTGTTTTGGCGGTTGAACGGAATTCCCGACCTGCACAAATAAAAGGTGGGAAAACGACCAATCGGCCCGCCAACGAAGCATGTCTTTGCAACACGTAAACAAAACAGTCAACCAAACCAACAAACAAAAGAAACAAACACAAGCAAAAAGAAATGCAGAAGCTTGTCTGTTTCGCGACCCTCCTGGCGGCGGCCAGTGCGCAGGTCTTCCAACCGAACCTTGTGCCGACTCTGTTCGCAGGTTCCGGGACCGGGATGGCAGCATGTGGTGATTCGGTTCCGACGACGAGGGCTAGTATCGGGAACTGCATGCGCTGGAACACGGCATCTATGAAGTTCACCGCGAACGAAGATCTGGCGGAGTGCAAAGCCAAAGGCGACAAGGCCACTACATGGACCATGGACTACTGGACTGGCTCCACAGACTGCACGGGCGAAAGCGAACGGACGCGTGTCATTCTGATCCAAGGCCAGTGCTACCATTTCGGGGAGTTCTCAGTTAGCTTCCAGACGACTCTCGGGGCAGTGGAGGCGTGCGAAATGGCTGGCATGCAGGCAAAGCTTTACGGGCAGGAGGTGATCTTGACGGAGTACAACAACGGGGAATGCGAGGGCAGCGCAGCGTCGGTTGAAACGGTTCCGGTGTTCGTGCAGTCGACGGCTCCTGCTCCGGTCGGCGCTTCGAAGTGCGAGAACGTTTGCGACGGGTTCTGCTGCCGCAGAGCTTCGGATGACTGCGTGCTGGCACCGGGTTCCTACAAGCAGATGATGACGTGCTTCCGGGGTCGGAGCGTGGTTTCCCTCGAGGAGTTCAGCGACAACGCTTGCGCGGTTCAGGAGTCCTCCATCGGGTTCGTTGCTGGGCAGTGCAACAAGGCAAGCGACACTATGTCGATGCACGCCTTGATTTCGCCGTCGATGGCGGTGGTTGGCGCCGTGTGCGACTACACACCGGCGGAAGGTGTACTCTTCACCGGCGGCGTGTCGTCTGTAGTTCTGGCCGTCGTCACCTCCGCCACGTTCACGAACGAGATCGCGCATGGTGGCGATGTCCTCGACACTGTCGGTTCTCCTGCAGGCACCCCTGCTCTGTCTCTTCTCGTGGCAACCGCCGCCTTGTGCGCAATGATGCTGTGAGGCTCCCCCCTACTCCTACGCACGTGTATCCGAGCTGAACCTTCTGCAGCATGCAACAGTGTTCATGCAGCACCCCCACACACCTCCCCACTCTCCCCCGTCCAAGCACCACGTACTTCTTGCTTTTGTGGCCTGACGAAGCAGCATTGAGAGTCACGAGTTCGTTGACGGAAAACTTTGCGTTTCCGCGTTGGCCCTTGCCTGTGTTTTTCCTTTTCGATGTAAGTTTCGTGGTATTGCCTGCATGCATGCACAATGCTTTGCAAGTACGTGGTCGTCGTGGTCACTCCCCAGTCCCCCGCTCCCATACACACTTTCTCCCCTTTCCGACACCCAGTTCCGCTCTGTGCGTAGAAAACACGATACTTGATACGAAACGTGAAAAAAAGGCAGGAAGAAGGAAATGGGAAGTTCGTCACCGCAAAACCATGGCATTTTTAACTTGCGTGCCCCTGAATCTTGCTCAACACAACGAGTCATGAGGCACTGCGCTCAACTAAAACAGCACACTGTCTCTCATGTTCATCGTCATCATGATCATCATTAGTTCTGTGGCAGCCGTGGTTGTGCGGGTGACGCTCTTATTTCTCTTCCTGGATGCTTTCTTGCCTGCCAAAAAACTACGCATTTATTTTACCCAACACGGTGGAAATCGAGGCTCGCAGGAAGCAAGCTGCGTTAAAGATGCCGTGCTGCACCCAAAACGCGTGTGTGTGGTGTGGCACCCGCTGTCTTTAGCTGCAGCTTCTCCAGAGGCTTGGACTCCACTGTGTACCCATGCAAACCACACGACACTCCAAAGACATTCCATCACCTCACAGTACACACTACTCCATAGACGACGCTACCCTTTTCGATGCACTGGGTAAAGCGCGCCACCAATCCGGCCGATCTTCCCTGGCGTGTTTCCTCTCACTACGAGTCGCAAGCACCCTGAGGATGGATTCAAACACACTGTAACAAACGAAGAGGCGCTTCGTTTTCTCTGTGCGTGATCGTTAATCGATCTCCCGTTCCTTTTGTTTCTTTTTTCTGCCCCGTTGCTTGTTTCAGGACAGGAGTTCTGACCGATCAACCGCCAAAACACACTGCCTGCGTCTTCTCCGCCTTCGCGATACATTGTAAATCATCCGAAAACATACCTCGTTGCGCCGAGCAACAAACGAAGGTGGCCGCACTACCCAGTGCCTGCATGAACCACCAAGCACGACACGGAAGAAGGAACGCAACCGTGGTGATCAGTGGGCGGAAAAACATCAAACACTTGTTCCGACTACCAACCCAACTCAACACCCACTGCGCCGATTGTGATTATGGTTTTCTTGTGGCACTTCTGTGTGGAGTTCATTCCGTCCGAATGAGTCGTAGATCGCCGGCTGCGAAAATGATTGATGGTGAGACCCTGCTGTGGACACCTCACCGAAGGCACGATTGCACACTGCTCCAGCGTCTCAACGAACCGCCTCCACTGCCCACTGGGAGCTTTTGGTTACCAACCTCTCGCCACACACGAGTCGCAGTCCGGAAGGATAGCACACATTCTGCGGACAAAAAGAAGAAGCAAACAACGAAACACTCAAACAAAACAGTCAACCAAACCAACAAACAAAAGAAACAAACAAAACAAAAAGAGATGCAGAAGCTTGTCTGTTTCGCGACCCTCCTGGCGGCGGCCAGTGCGCAGGTCTTCCAACCGAACCTTGTGCCGACTCTGTTCGCAGGTTCCGGGACCGGGATGGCAGCATGTGGTGATTCGGTTCCGACGACGAGGGCTAGTATCGGGAACTGCATGCGCTGGAACACGGCATCTATGAAGTTCACCGCGAACGAAGATCTGGCGGAGTGCAAAGCCAAAGGCGACAAGGCCACTACATGGACCATGGACTACTGGACTGGCTCCACAGACTGCACGGGCGAAAGCGAACGGACGCGTGTCATTCTGATCCAAGGCCAGTGCTACCATTTCGGGGAGTTCTCAGTTAGCTTCCAGACGACTCTCGGGGCAGTGGAGGCGTGCGAAATGGCTGGCATGCAGGCAAAGCTTTACGGGCAGGAGGTGATCTTGACGGAGTACAACAACGGGGAATGCGAGGGCAGCGCAGCGTCGGTTGAAACGGTTCCGGTGTTCGTGCAGTCGACGGCTCCTGCTCCGGTCGGCGCTTCGAAGTGCGAGAACGTTTGCGACGGGTTCTGCTGCCGCAGAGCTTCGGATGACTGCGTGCTGGCACCGGGTTCCTACAAGCAGATGATGACGTGCTTCCGGGGTCGGAGCGTGGTTTCCCTCGAGGAGTTCAGCGACAACGCTTGCGCGGTTCAGGAGTCCTCCATCGGGTTCGTTGCTGGGCAGTGCAACAAGGCAAGCGACACTATGTCGATGCACGCCTTGATTTCGCCGTCGATGGCGGTGGTTGGCGCCGTGTGCGACTACACACCGGCGGAAGGTGTACTCTTCACCGGCGGCGTGTCGTCTGTAGTTCTGGCCGTCGTCACCTCCGCCACGTTCACGAACGAGATCGCGCATGGTGGCGATGTCCTCGACACTGTCGGTTCTCCTGCAGGCACCCCTGCTCTGTCTCTTCTCGTGGCAACCGCCGCCTTGTGCGCAATGATGCTGTGAGGCTCCCCCCTACTCCTACGCACGTGTATCCGAGCTGAACCTTCTGCAGCATGCAACAGTGTTCATGCAGCACCCCCACACACCTCCCCACTCTCCCCCGTCCAAGCACCACGTACTTCTTGCTTTTGTGGCCTGACGAAGCAGCATTGAGAGTCACGAGTTCGTTGACGGAAAACTTTGCGTTTCCGCGTTGGCCCTTGCCTGTGTTTTTCCTTTTCGATGTAAGTTTCGTGGTATTGCCTGCATGCATGCACAATGCTTTGCAAGTACGTGGTCGTCGTGGTCACTCCCCAGTCCCCCGCTCCCATACACACTTTCTCCCCTTTCCGACACCCAGTTCCGCTCTGTGCGTAGAAAACACGATACTTGATACGAAACGTCAAGAAAAGGCAGGAAGAAGGAAATGGGAAGTTCGTCATCGCAAAACCATGGCATTTTTAACTTGCGTGCCCCTGAATCTTGCTCAACACAACGAGCATGAGGCACTGCGCTCAACTAAAACAGGACAGTCTCTCTCTCTCTCTTTCATCTCCATCGTCATCATGATCATCATTAGTTCTGTGGCAGCCGTAGTTGTGCGAGTGACGCTCTTATTTCTCTTCCTGGATGCTTTCTTCGAAAAAAACTACGCATTTATTTTACCCAACACGGTGGAAATCGAGGCTCGCAGGAAGCAAGCTGCGTTAAAGATGCCGTGCTGCACCCAAAACGCGTGTGTGTGGTGTGGCACCCGCTGTCTTTAGCTGCAGCTTCTCCAGAGGCTTGGACTCCACTGTGTACCCATGCAAAACACACTACACTCCAAAGACATTCCATCACCTCACAGTACACACTACTCCATAGACGACGCTACCCTTTTCGATGCACTGGGTAAAGCGCGCCACCAATCCGGCCGATCTTCCCTGGCGTGTTTCCTCTCACTACGAGTCGCAAGCACCCTGAGGATGGATTCAAACACACTGTAACAAACGAAGAGGCGCTTCGTTTTCTCTGTGCGTGATCGTTAATCGATCTCCCGTTCCTTTTGTTTCTTTTTTCTGCCCCGTTGCTTGTTTCAGGACAGGAGTTCTGACCGATCAACCGCCAAAACACACTGCCTGCGTCTTCTCCGCCTTCGCGATACATTGTAAATCATCCGAAAACATACCTCGTTGCGCCGAGCAACAAACGAAGGTGGCCGCACTACCCAGTGCCTGCATGAACCACCAAGCACGACACGGAAGAAGGAACGCAACCGTGGTGATCAGTGGGCGGAAAAAGATCAAACACTTGTTCCGACTACCAACCCAACTCAACACCCACTGCGCCGATTGTGATTATGGTTTTCTTGTGGCACTTCTGTGTGGAGTTCATTCCGTCCGAATGAGTCGTAGATCGCCGGCTGCGAAAATGATTGATGGTGAGACCCTGCTGTGGACACCTCACCGAAGGCACGATTGCACACTGCTCCAGCGTCTCAACGAACCGCCTCCACTGCCCACTGGGAGCTTTTGGTTACCAACCTCTCGCCACACACGAGTCGCAGTCCGGAAGGATAGCATACATTCTGCGGACAAAAAGAAGAAGCAAACAACGAAACACTCAAACAAAACAGTCAACCAAACCAACAAACAAAAGAAACAAACAAAACAAAAAGAGATGCAGAAGCTTGTCTGTTTCGCGACCCTCCTGGCGGCGGCCAGTGCGCAGGTCTTCCAACCGAACCTTGTGCCGACTCTGTTCGCAGGTTCCGGGACCGGGATGGCAGCATGTGGTGATTCGGTTCCGACGACGAGGGCTAGTATCGGGAACTGCATGCGCTGGAACACGGCATCTATGAAGTTCACCGCGAACGAAGATCTGGCGGAGTGCAAAGCCAAAGGCGACAAGGCCACTACATGGACCATGGACTACTGGACTGGCTCCACAGACTGCACGGGCGAAAGCGAACGGACGCGTGTCATTCTGATCCAAGGCCAGTGCTACCATTTCGGGGAGTTCTCAGTTAGCTTCCAGACGACTCTCGGGGCAGTGGAGGCGTGCGAAATGGCTGGCATGCAGGCAAAGCTTTACGGGCAGGAGGTGATCTTGACGGAGTACAACAACGGGGAATGCGAGGGCAGCGCAGCGTCGGTTGAAACGGTTCCGGTGTTCGTGCAGTCGACGGCTCCTGCTCCGGTCGGCGCTTCGAAGTGCGAGAACGTTTGCGACGGGTTCTGCTGCCGCAGAGCTTCGGATGACTGCGTGCTGGCACCGGGTTCCTACAAGCAGATGATGACGTGCTTCCGGGGTCGGAGCGTGGTTTCCCTCGAGGAGTTCAGCGACAACGCTTGCGCGGTTCAGGAGTCCTCCATCGGGTTCGTTGCTGGGCAGTGCAACAAGGCAAGCGACACTATGTCGATGCACGCCTTGATTTCGCCGTCGATGGCGGTGGTTGGCGCCGTGTGCGACTACACACCGGCGGAAGGTGTACTCTTCACCGGCGGCGTGTCGTCTGTAGTTCTGGCCGTCGTCACCTCCGCCACGTTCACGAACGAGATCGCGCATGGTGGCGATGTCCTCGACACTGTCGGTTCTCCTGCAGGCACCCCTGCTCTGTCTCTTCTCGTGGCAACCGCCGCCTTGTGCGCAATGATGCTGTGAGGCTCCCCCCTACTCCTACGCACGTGTATCCGAGCTGAACCTTCTGCAGCATGCAACAGTGTTCATGCAGCACCCCCACACACCTCCCCACTCTCCCCCGTCCAAGCACCACGTACTTCTTGCTTTTGTGGCCTGACGAAGCAGCATTGAGAGTCACGAGTTCGTTGACGGAAAACTTTGCGTTTCAACGTTGGCCCTTGCCTGTGTTTTTCCTTTTCGATGTAAGTTTCGTGGTATTGCCTGCATGCATGCACAATGCTTTGCAAGTACGTGGTCGTCGTGGTCACTCCCCAGTCCCCCGCTCCCATACACACTTTCTCCCCTTTCCGACACCCAGTTCCGCTCTGTGCGTAGAAAACACGATACTTGATACGAAACGTCAAGAAAAGGCAGGAAGAAGGAAATGGGAAGTTCGTCATCGCAAAACCATGGCATTTTTAACTTGCGTGCCCCTGAATCTTGCTCAACACAACGAGCAATGAGGCACTGCGCTCAACTAAAACAGGACAGTCTCTCTCTCTCTCTTTCATCTCCATCGTCATCATGATCATCATTAGTTCTGTGGCAGCCGTAGTTGTGCGAGTGACGCTCTTATTTCTCTTCCTGGATGCTTTCTTCGAAAAAAACTACGCATTTATTTTACCCAACACGGTGGAAATCGAGGCTCGCAGGAAGCAAGCTGCGTTAAAGATGCCGTGCTGCACCCAAAACGCGTGTGTGTGGTGTGGCACCCGCTGTCTTTAGCTGCAGCTTCTCCAGAGGCTTGGACTCCACTGTGTACCCATGCAAAACACACTACACTCCAAAGACATTCCATCACCTCACAGTACACACTACTCCATAGACGACGCTACCCTTTTCGATGCACTGGGTAAAGCGCGCCACCAATCCGGCCGATCTTCCCTGGCGTGTTTCCTCTCACTACGAGTCGCAAGCACCCTGAGGATGGATTCAAACACACTGTAACAAACGAAGAGGCGCTTCGTTTTCTCTGTGCGTGATCGTTAATCGATCTCCCGTTCCTTTTGTTTCTTTTTTCTGCCCCGTTGCTTGTTTCAGGACAGGAGTTCTGACCGATCAACCGCCAAAACACACTGCCTGCGTCTTCTCCGCCTTCGCGATACATTGTAAATCATCCGAAAACATACCTCGTTGCG
Organism: Diplonema papillatum; assembly: GCA_030068145.1. Lineage (NCBI taxonomy): Eukaryota > Euglenozoa > Diplonemea > Diplonemida > Diplonemidae > Diplonema > Diplonema papillatum. The sequence goes on from JAPJBO010000589.1 coordinate 81,860, forward strand.
CCGAGCAACAAACGAAGGTGGCCGCACTACCCAGTGCCTGCATGAACCACCAAGCACGACACGGAAGAAGGAACGCAACCGTGGTGATCAGTGGGCGGAAAAAGATCAAACACTTGTTCCGACTACCAACCCAACTCAACACCCACTGCGCCGATTGTGATTATGGTTTTCTTGTGGCACTTCTGTGTGGAGTTCATTCCGTCCGAATGAGTCGTAGATCGCCGGCTGCGAAAATGATTGATGGTGAGACCCTGCTGTGGACACCTCACCGAAGGCACGATTGCACACTGCTCCAGCGTCTCAACGAACCGCCTCCACTGCCCACTGGGAGCTTTTGGTTACCAACCTCTCGCCACACACGAGTCGCAGTCCGGAAGGATAGCATACATTCTGCGGACAAAAAGAAGAAGCAAACAACGAAACACTCAAACAAAACAGTCAACCAAACCAACAAACAAAAGAAACAAACAAAACAAAAAGAGATGCAGAAGCTTGTCTGTTTCGCGACCCTCCTGGCGGCGGCCAGTGCGCAGGTCTTCCAACCGAACCTTGTGCCGACTCTGTTCGCAGGTTCCGGGACCGGGATGGCAGCATGTGGTGATTCGGTTCCGACGACGAGGGCTAGTATCGGGAACTGCATGCGCTGGAACACGGCATCTATGAAGTTCACCGCGAACGAAGATCTGGCGGAGTGCAAAGCCAAAGGCGACAAGGCCACTACATGGACCATGGACTACTGGACTGGCTCCACAGACTGCACGGGCGAAAGCGAACGGACGCGTGTCATTCTGATCCAAGGCCAGTGCTACCATTTCGGGGAGTTCTCAGTTAGCTTCCAGACGACTCTCGGGGCAGTGGAGGCGTGCGAAATGGCTGGCATGCAGGCAAAGCTTTACGGGCAGGAGGTGATCTTGACGGAGTACAACAACGGGGAATGCGAGGGCAGCGCAGCGTCGGTTGAAACGGTTCCGGTGTTCGTGCAGTCGACGGCTCCTGCTCCGGTCGGCGCTTCGAAGTGCGAGAACGTTTGCGACGGGTTCTGCTGCCGCAGAGCTTCGGATGACTGCGTGCTGGCACCGGGTTCCTACAAGCAGATGATGACGTGCTTCCGGGGTCGGAGCGTGGTTTCCCTCGAGGAGTTCAGCGACAACGCTTGCGCGGTTCAGGAGTCCTCCATCGGGTTCGTTGCTGGGCAGTGCAACAAGGCAAGCGACACTATGTCGATGCACGCCTTGATTTCGCCGTCGATGGCGGTGGTTGGCGCCGTGTGCGACTACACACCGGCGGAAGGTGTACTCTTCACCGGCGGCGTGTCGTCTGTAGTTCTGGCCGTCGTCACCTCCGCCACGTTCACGAACGAGATCGCGCATGGTGGCGATGTCCTCGACACTGTCGGTTCTCCTGCAGGCACCCCTGCTCTGTCTCTTCTCGTGGCAACCGCCGCCTTGTGCGCAATGATGCTGTGAGGCTCCCCCCTACTCCTACGCTCGTGTATCCGAGCTGAACCTTCTGCAGCATGCAACAGTGTTCATGCAGCACCCCCACACACCTCCCCACTCTCCCCCGTCCAAGCACCACGTACTTCTTGCTTTTGTGGCCTGACGAAGCAGCATTGAGAGTCACGAGTTCGTTGACGGAAAACTTTGCGTTTCAACGTTGGCCCTTGCCTGTGTTTTTCCTTTTCGATGTAAGTTTCGTGGTATTGCCTGCATGCATGCACAATGCTTTGCAAGTACGTGGTCGTCGTGGTCACTCCCCAGTCCCCCGCTCCCATACACACTTTCTCCCCTTTCCGACACCCAGTTCCGCTCTGTGCGTAGAAAACACGATACTTGATACGAAACGTCAAGAAAAGGCAGGAAGAAGGAAATGGGAAGTTCGTCATCGCAAAACCATGGCATTTTTAACTTGCGTGCCCCTGAATCTTGCTCAACACAACGAGCAATGAGGCACTGCGCTCAACTAAAACAGGACAGTCTCTCTCTCTCTCTTTCATCTCCATCGTCATCATGATCATCATTAGTTCTGTGGCAGCCGTGGTTGTGCGAGTGACGCTCTTATTTCTCTTCCTGGATGCTTTCTTCGAAAAAAACTACGCATTTATTTTACCCAACACGGTGGAAATCGAGGCTCGCAGGAAGCAAGCTGCGTTAAAGATGCCGTGCTGCACCCAAAACGCGTGTGTGTGGTGTGGCACCCGCTGTCTTTAGCTGCAGCTTCTCCAGAGGCTTGGACTCCACTGTGTACCCATGCAAAACACACTACACTCCAAAGACATTCCATCACCTCACAGTACACACTACTCCATAGACGACGCTACCCTTTTCGATGCACTGGGTAAAGCGCGCCACCAATCCGGCCGATCTTCCCTGGCGTGTTTCCTCTCACTACGAGTCGCAAGCACCCTGAGGATGGATTCAAACACACTGTAACAAACGAAGAGGCGCTTCGTTTTCTCTGTGCGTGATCGTTAATCGATCTCCCGTTCCTTTTGTTTCTTTTTTCTGCCCCGTTGCTTGTTTCAGGACAGGAGTTCTGACCGATCAACCGCCAAAACACACTGCCTGCGTCTTCTCCGCCTTCGCGATACATTGTAAATCATCCGAAAACATACCTCGTTGCGCCGAGCAACAAACGAAGGTGGCCGCACTACCCAGTGCCTGCATGAACCACCAAGCACGACACGGAAGAAGGAACGCAACCGTGGTGATCAGTGGGCGGAAAAAGATCAAACACTTGTTCCGACTACCAACCCAACTCAACACCCACTGCGCCGATTGTGATTATGGTTTTCTTGTGGCACTTCTGTGTGGAGTTCATTCCGTCCGAATGAGTCGTAGATCGCCGGCTGCGAAAATGATTGATGGTGAGACCCTGCTGTGGACACCTCACCGAAGGCACGATTGCACACTGCTCCAGCGTCTCAACGAACCGCCTCCACTGCCCACTGGGAGCTTTTGGTTACCAACCTCTCGCCACACACGAGTCGCAGTCCGGAAGGATAGCATACATTCTGCGGACAAAAAGAAGAAGCAAACAACGAAACACTCAAACAAAACAGTCAACCAAACCAACAAACAAAAGAAACAAACAAAACAAAAAGAGATGCAGAAGCTTGTCTGTTTCGCGACCCTCCTGGCGGCGGCCAGTGCGCAGGTCTTCCAACCGAACCTTGTGCCGACTCTGTTCGCAGGTTCCGGGACCGGGATGGCAGCATGTGGTGATTCGGTTCCGACGACGAGGGCTAGTATCGGGAACTGCATGCGCTGGAACACGGCATCTATGAAGTTCACCGCGAACGAAGATCTGGCGGAGTGCAAAGCCAAAGGCGACAAGGCCACTACATGGACCATGGACTACTGGACTGGCTCCACAGACTGCACGGGCGAAAGCGAACGGACGCGTGTCATTCTGATCCAAGGCCAGTGCTACCATTTCGGGGAGTTCTCAGTTAGCTTCCAGACGACTCTCGGGGCAGTGGAGGCGTGCGAAATGGCTGGCATGCAGGCAAAGCTTTACGGGCAGGAGGTGATCTTGACGGAGTACAACAACGGGGAATGCGAGGGCAGCGCAGCGTCGGTTGAAACGGTTCCGGTGTTCGTGCAGTCGACGGCTCCTGCTCCGGTCGGCGCTTCGAAGTGCGAGAACGTTTGCGACGGGTTCTGCTGCCGCAGAGCTTCGGATGACTGCGTGCTGGCACCGGGTTCCTACAAGCAGATGATGACGTGCTTCCGGGGTCGGAGCGTGGTTTCCCTCGAGGAGTTCAGCGACAACGCTTGCGCGGTTCAGGAGTCCTCCATCGGGTTCGTTGCTGGGCAGTGCAACAAGGCAAGCGACACTATGTCGATGCACGCCTTGATTTCGCCGTCGATGGCGGTGGTTGGCGCCGTGTGCGACTACACACCGGCGGAAGGTGTACTCTTCACCGGCGGCGTGTCGTCTGTAGTTCTGGCCGTCGTCACCTCCGCCACGTTCACGAACGAGATCGCGCATGGTGGCGATGTCCTCGACACTGTCGGTTCTCCTGCAGGCACCCCTGCTCTGTCTCTTCTCGTGGCAACCGCCGCCTTGTGCGCAATGATGCTGTGAGGCTCCCCCCTACTCCTACGCTCGTGTATCCGAGCTGAACCTTCTGCAGCATGCAACAGTGTTCATGCAGCACCCCCACACACCTCCCCACTCTCCCCCGTCCAAGCACCACGTACTTCTTGCTTTTGTGGCCTGACGAAGCAGCATTGAGAGTCACGAGTTCGTTGACGGAAAACTTTGCGTTTCAACATTGGCCCTTGCCAGTGTTTTTCCTTTTCGATGTAAGTTTCGTGGTATTGCCTGCATGCATGCACAATGCTTTGCAAGTACGTGGTCGTCGTGGTCACTCCCCAGTCCCCCGCTCCCATACACACTTTCTCCCCTTTCCGACACCCAGTTCCGCTCTGTGCGTAGAAAACACGATACTTGATACGAAACGTCAAGAAAAGGCAGGAAGAAGGAAATGGGAAGTTCGTCATCGCAAAACCATGGCATTTTTAACTTGCGTGCCCCTGAATCTTGCTCAACACAACGAGCAATGAGGCACTGCGCTCAACTAAAACAGGACAGTCTCTCTCTCTCTCTTTCATCTCCATCGTCATCATGATCATCATTAGTTCTGTGGCAGCCGTAGTTGTGCGAGTGACGCTCTTATTTCTCTTCCTGGATGCTTTCTTCGAAAAAAACTACGCATTTATTTTACCCAACACGGTGGAAATCGAGGCTCGCAGGAAGCAAGCTGCGTTAAAGATGCCGTGCTGCACCCAAAACGCGTGTGTGTGGTGTGGCACCCGCTGTCTTTAGCTGCAGCTTCTCCAGAGGCTTGGACTCCACTGTGTACCCATGCAAAACACACTACACTCCAAAGACATTCCATCACCTCACAGTACACACTACTCCATAGACGACGCTACCCTTTTCGATGCACTGGGTAAAGCGCGCCACCAATCCGGCCGATCTTCCCTGGCGTGTTTCCTCTCGCTACGAGTCGCAAGCACCCTGAGGATGGATTCAAACACACTGTAACAAACGAAGAGGCGCTTCGTTTACTCTGTGCGTGATCGTTAATCGATCTCCCGTTCCTTTTGTTTCTTTGTTCTGCCCGTTGGCATGCGGCGTTGCTTGTTTCAGGACAGGAGTTCTGACCGATCAACCGCCAAAACACACTGCCTGCGTCTTCTCCGCCTTCTCGATACGTTGTAAATCATCCGAAAACATACCTCGTTGCGCAGAGCAACAAACGAGAGTGGCCGCACTACCCAGCGCCTGCATGACACGACCAAAGCGTCCAAGAGGCCAAGCATGATGTGAGTTTCTCCGACTAACTCAAAACCAATCGCGCTGATTGAGGAAACGATTGTGGTGTTCTTGTGGCACTTCCGTATGGAGTTGCGTTGTAGAACAGCGGCTGTGTAAGGCACATTGGGAGAATTCTCCGTCGGCTACTCACTCCTGCATTAGGAGAATGCTGCTACTGCAAGTTTCACTGGAATACAGAAAAAGGGGAAAAACAAGGGTCTAACGTACGATGGGGTAGCCTCCCGAGATAGCCACCATGTGTGAGAGAATAGTCTATCCCAGGAGGTCACTCCACCAGACCCATTGGGAGAGCTGCAGTATCAAAACACGACATTTCCGCACGTGAAACCTTGCCCAGCTACCAAGCACAGAGCGCACACAAATCCGAGCAGCCACGAACGAACAATAGTTAACTGAAACCTCATTATACGCTGAATGGTCGAAAAGACACCAACGTGTGCTCCACTGGATCATCGGAAACACCAAGACCGTACCCTCCGCAGCAAAGAAATAGTAAGCTTGTCACTTGCAGGAGTCGGGTTTGTTCTGTGACTACCCTAGCACAGTGGGCGGGCCGAGATTCTTCGGGAGACAGCAGTCGCCAGTTTCTCCATCCGGTATTCGGCACAAGACTTCTGTCATCGGGATTTCTTTTTGACATTCCGCAACACTTCTGTACATTGAGCCTTTTGCTCCAAACATACCTGTAAAAACTTTTTAACCCACCCCCTTGTGCCCAGAAGCTGACCAAACTTTGCAAAGGACTCCCGTCTGAAAGAGGAAACAAGATGACCCGGCAGCAGTGCCTCACGGGGGTGTCTGTCGGGGCGATAGGGAAGCTGCAGCACTCGCACTATTACTACAGCCAGGCGGTCCCGCGTCTGGGGGGCCGGTGGGTCAGCGGCGTCGACGGCGCCGCCGAGCTGCTGCTGGCGGACTACGTCGTGGTGCCCCCTGACTTCGTTGCGGCAGGGGCAGAGGCCGCCCTCCGCGACCTCGCAGCAGCCAAGAGGCGGACGGGCAAGCCGCTGCTGGTGGGCGAGGCTTACCTGACGGAGGCGATCGCGCGGCGGAGGAGGGCGACCAGCGCCGAAGTGGCGGAGCTCGCAGTCCCGATCCCCGACAGGCTGCTCCGCAAGTGGAAAGCCGAGTTTTCAGCCGAAACCCGGGCCAAGCACGCAGACCTCCTGACCAGCTCTCGCCCAGCCAACGACCACATGGCGCACAATTCCGAACACCCACAAACAAACTAAAGCAAACTTAGCCCCCAATAAACGCTAAAAGGTCGGAAGACACCAACCTGTACTCCCACAGGATCGTCGGAAACACACTTGCTCCAAACACATACCTGTAAAAACTTGCTAACCCACCAGAGTCTGACCTAACTACACATAGGACACCCGTCTCAAAAAGGAAACAAGATGACACGTGAAACCTTGCCCAGCCAACGACCAGATAGCGCACAATTCCGAACACCCACAAAGAAACTAAAGCAAACTTAACCCCCAATAAACGCTAAAAGGTCGGATGACACCAACCTGTACTCCTACAGGATCGTCGGAAACACAAAAACCCGTTGCTCCAAACACATGCCTGTAAAAACTTGCTAACCCACCAGAGTCTGACCCAACTACACAAAGGACTCCCGTCTAAAAAGGGAAACAAGATGACCCGGCAGCAGTGCCTCACGGGGGTGTCTGTCGGGGCGATAGGGAAGCTGCAGCACTCGCACTATTACTACAGCCAGGCGGTCCCGCGTCTGGGGGGCCGGTGGGTCAGCGGCGTCGACGGCGCCGCCGAGCTGCTGCTGGCGGACTACGTCGTGGTGCCCCCTGACTTCGTTGCGGCGGGGGCAGAGGCCGCCCTCCGCGACCTCGCAGCAGCCAAGAGGCGGACGGGCAAGCCGCTGCTGGTGGGCGAGGCCTACCTGACGGAGGCGATCGCGCGGCGGAGGAGGGCGACCAGCGCCGAAGTGGCGGAGCTCGCAGTCCCGATCCCCGACAGGCTGCTCCGCAAGTGGAAAGCCGAGTTTTCAGCCGAAACCCGGGCCAAGCACGCAGACCTCCTCGGCTACGCGGACCAGCTCTCCGCCGCCATGGCAATCGAAAGCCCGCCGGTCGCAGCCATTTCGAAACCGGCCGAAATCTTCGGCCCGAGAAGGGAAAACCCGCGGCCCGACTTCGTCCACGGGACGCCGGAGGGTCAGCACACCGCCGCCATGGCGATCGAAAGCCCAGTAATCGCAGCCACGGGGCCGGAGCGAAAACCTTCGAGACCGGCCGAAATCTTCGGCCCGAGAAGGGAAAACGCGCGGCCCGACTTCGTCCACGGGACGCCGGAGGGGCAGCACACCGCCGCCATGGCGATCGAAAGCCCACTAATCGCAGCCACGGGGCCGGAGCGAAAACCTTCGAGACCGGCCGAAATCGCGGCCGGCCCGAGAAGGGAAAACGCGCGACCAGAGGTAGTCCGGGGGACGCTGGAGGGGGGCGCCGGCGTCTCGTACTACAGCGTGGACCAAGCGGCGCACAATGCGAGCCTGCAAGAAGGCGTGGAACGGCCGGCGCGGGCGATGCTGAAGGCGGCGGATTGGCTGGTGTCGCAGTGCAAAATGACGCAAGCGGTCTTCGCAGAGACGCGCGCCGAATCCCGGGCGGCGGGATCTCGGTTCGACTCGGAATTCGCCTCGGCCATGCTCTCCCAGCAGGGCTGCCCAATCTCTGCCTCTGTCGCCCCGGATGTGCTCGGGCGGCTCGCCAAGTACTGCTCATCGCCTCCCGGTACTGGTGCTACAAGTACAGGTACTACGAGTACATTTACCACAGGTACAGGTACTACAGGTACAGGTACTACGGTTGCAGGTAGTACTGGTGCAAGCGCTACAGGTACAGTTACTACAGGTACAGGTACAGGTACTTCAGGTACAGGTACTACGGTTACAGGTAGTACTGGTGCAAGCGCTACAGGTACAGTTACTACAGGTACAGGTACAGGTACTTCAGGTACAGGTACTACGGTTACAGGTAGTACTGGTGCAAGCGCTACAGGTACAGTTACTACAGGTACAGGTACAGGTACTTCAGGTACAGGTACTACGGTTACAGGTAATACTGGTACAAGCACTACAGGTACTACTGGTACTCATACTACTGGTGCAGTTCCGTCTCTACTCCAAGCTGGATCGCGTTCGCCCGTGGGCCAGCTTAGCGCTGACACTGATGGCTTCAACAACACTGGGAAGGACGCGTTGGACGACTCAGGGTACCCCGCTGCTGGTGTAAATGCGCAGCTGACGCAGGTGCACCCTCCAACCCAATCGCCGCCGAGGAGCACGGGACTGAGCGAACTACCAACAACAGATGCGAGGCCAACTCAACCACCGACTACGGCCACGCCAGCAGCCCCACCAGCGCCAACGAAGGCACTGTGGACCCAACAGCTATCGACGAATGCACCAGCAACCCGGCCACCGACACCGCATGCTCTGTCAGCTCAGCCGCCAGCAACGGCTGCACCATTGTCGCCAACCCAGTCCCCACCAAAGAGCGTCCCGGCGGTCGGAACCCCAGGGGACACTACCCCAGCTCGATGTGCACCTGAGCTAGCGGCCACCCAATGCCCACCATCATCGCCAACCCAATCCCCACCAAAGAGCGTCCCGGCGGTTGGAACCCCAGGGGACACTACCCCAGCCCAATGTGCACCTGAGCCAGCGGTGGCGGGCACGCCCACCACCCACCGCCCACCACCACCACCACCACCATCCAGCTGCCCTGCGCTGCCGGACCTGCTGCGTCTCGTGTCGCCGGCTCCGCAGGCGGCCGCCGGGCACGCCTGCCCGCAGACCCTCGCTCGCCTGCTGCCCCAGTTCCGGGCAACCAGTCTCGCCGCCGTGGAGATCGACGCCGCGGAGGAGGAGCTCCGCGAGTGCTGGCCGACTAGCGAAGGAGGAGGAGGATCAGGGGGGGTTCGGTTAAGCGCCGACGCGGCTGCGCGGTTGGCGCGGGGCTGCCACGACGCTTTGTTCAGCGACCCGGTTGCGTTGAACGAGGCTGGGATCCTGCAGCCGCTGCGGGGGGCGCTGGAGGAAGGGAGGAGGAGGCGGGACGGGCTGAAGCGGGATGCGCAGGAAAACACCTCGGCCCGCCGGCACGGGCTGGCCTTCACGCAGGCCGAGATGGCGGCGGACGTGCTGGAAGAGATGGCCAGCCGGGCGGTTGCCGCCCAGAAGCAGCTGGCCAACGCGCTGCTGGGCGAGCAGGGCGCGCTCGGGTCCCAGCGCGGCCTCGTCTCCGAAGCCGTGCGCGCGGCCGAAGGCATGGAAGCCGCCGCCAAAGGCCACGAGGCGGCCGTGCGCGGCGCCCGGCTCGCCGCTGGCGACCTCAAGCGCACGCTGCTGGCGGAGCGCGAGGCCGTCCGCGCGCAGAGAGCTGCCGAAACCCGCGCCCGGTCGAAGGCAGTCGACCGGCGGGACGCAGACATCGCGGCTGCCCTGGAGGCAGCCCTGGACGCAGTCCTTCATTGGAGACGGCAGGCATGTTTTTTTTGCGTTTATTACACTACTACTACAATACAACGAAATTCGGGTTCAAAAATCGAACTCTAAGAAATCTGTAAAAAAAGTTCTCGTAGTTTTCTTCGTGGATATGGGCAATTGTTGGCAACGCAATTTTGGGATCCAAAACATTCCCCATCAAAAGCAATCGAAAAGAAAATAAACGAGCGTTCTACCACCTCGCGCGGTGTCACGGGATGTTTGGCAGCCGCTGCTAAACAAACATAACGTGGGCGGCGCCGAAGCTTTACCAGCTTCGGCTGACACCATTTGCGCACTTAACCATGGTTAAGAAGACAACTGAAAGCAAAGACACAAAGATAGCCCAAAGCATCTGCAGAATAGCACGAAAAGCCTCTAGGCAAAAACCCGTTTTCACAATTCTTTTCGGGTTGTCGGCAATGCAATTGTTGGCACACGAATACATCCTCTGCTTCGTCTTCACCGTTGCGTGATGCAAAAAACGAAGGTAGAAACGTCAGCACCAGTGATTCGGGTGTGCTTGCCACACCAGGATTACAATCGTCTCGGCAGGACTCCCTGATCTAAGACGCCGCAAGCGGCCGAAGGCATGGAAGCCGCCGCCAAGGGCCACGAGGCGGCCGTGCGCGGCGCCCGGCTCGCCGCTGGCGACCTCAAGCGCACGCTGCTGGCGGAGCGCGAGGCCGTCCGCGCGCAGAGAGCTGCCGAACCCCGCGCCCGGTCGAAGGCAGTCGACCGGCGGGACGCAGACATCGCGGCTGCCCTGGAGGCAGCCCTGGACGCAGTCCTTCATTGGAGACGGCAGGCCTGTCTTTGCGTTGATTGCAATACAACGAAATTGGGGTTTCAAAAATCTCAAGCGAACTTTACTACGTAACTCTAAGAAATCTGTAAAAAAAGTTCTCGTAGTTTTCTTCGTGGATATTCTTTTTGGGTTGGCAAAACCATTGTTGGTACACTAATACATCCTCTGCTTCGTCTTCACCGTTGCGTGATGCAAAACGAAGGTAGAAACGTCAGAACGTCAGCAGCAGTGATTCTGGTGTGCTTGTCACGATGGCAAAATTTTTGTTTTCGCGATTGGTCCTGTACGCGCTCAGGTTAAACCGCCAACGTTCCTTTTCAGCTGTGACAAGTTTGTCTCCTAGGAGGCATTTACTGGTTACCGCAGAAGATAGTCGAGTGAACCGATCCCTTGACCATGCCTAACTCTCACAGGTAGAAGAGCGCATTGCAGAAGAAACAGCGTGGGCCACAAGAACTGAGTTCCTCGCTGACCAGTACGCCACAGCTGCCCAACGGGTCACCTACCTTGACACTGCTCGGGAAGGCCTTTCTGAAGCATTGGCACAGGCCGAAGCCACGACCAGTTTCTCGCACACCTTCGCCGACCATTTCGCTGCAGTCCAGCGTCAGCTGCACGACAAACCTGCGCCGGAAACGGCGATTAGGGTATGCCGCGAATTTTTAGGTCCTGTTTTCCGACGCACCCCCTCTCCCCCCCAGCCACATGACCCGCTTGTTATGAGAGTTCACATGACGTCGCCTGTAATATAACCTGCGAAATGATACAACACGTGATCACATGATGATCCAGTTGAAGAACATGCGACCGCATGATGTTACATGTTGTGTCAACAAGTCACGCGAAGTCGCTTGTAGTTTCCATAACAAGTGCGCCGTGCATCCGTCCGCAGTTTTCGCATTCTCGCGTAGGGTTCACGCCAGTTCCCGCGTGCGAGAATGATACGAGCGAAAAGCGAGAATGCGCAGGCGGTGCGGCTTGAAGTCGCCCGTCTTCATAATTTTATTATTCGGGGAGAAAGTGTCAGAGCCTCGTGGTCATCAACCCAAAGGCTTTTTGTTGTACATTTCTTTCACTCTGAAGAAGAACTACTTTACTGCAGCATGTCAATCAAACGTACTTGAATGAGGCAATATTTTGCCAAAAACTAAACTAAGATTTCTCCCCTCAACGTTTCATACCCCTGACCCTAAGCGGCCAGGTTGGCATAATCTGGGTTTGGGTGGGGGGAGCTCTCAGGCTATATAGTGTCAGCACTGCCCCCTACCCCGAAGGAAGGAGGAAGTGGAGTCACACCACATGGTTTCAAACCACGAGTCCTGGACTCCTTTCCCACATTTCTTCTGCAAAGCAGACGCACAAAGGGACGGTGCCACGGCATGATTCGGCAGCCGCTGCTAAACGAATATCGAGGCAGTGCATGCTAATCCATGTGGTTCATGTACTTGAAAGAACTCAATGCTAAACGATACTTGAGGAACAAGTGAAAGGAAGCGATGTAGGGACGCAGTGCCCGACGTACCCTGACTGGACGATCGGGAGAGCGGCGAGGTGGGCCCGGCCTGCCCCACCACAACTGCACCCAGACCCCGAGCATATGCCGGGTGTCGGTATAGAGAAGGCACTCGTCACGTGCGCGACCCATCACAAAGGGAAGTGTGAGGCGTGCAGAACACTCGTCCGAAGGGACGCTCCCACGGTAGAGATGTGCTGCCGGCACCATCACCACGCGGACGATGGGCAGCCGATCGCGGTGTGCACAGAGCACAGCACGACGAAGTGCGGCGAGTGCAAGACGGCGGCGGCGTGTTGCCGCAGCGGGCATCATGCCTGCCGCACGCATGGCAGAGGAACCTGCCAAGAGTGCAAAAGGCTCCCTACGCTGACGCAGAGGCGACCGGCGGCATGTTGCAGCCGCGGCCACCACCAGTCCAACAAGCCGAACGTCCCGTCAACCCCCGGACGCAACAAGAAGAAGAGGCCCTCCTCACCCACCCAGGTGGGCGTACAACGGGAAACGCCAGTAGGAAAGCGAGCGGCGCGAGCGCCGCTCGCGGCAACGAAAAAGGAGACGGCGACGACCGGACGGGCGACCAAGAGGCCGCCACCAACGCCAGGAACCAGCGAAATCGTACTCGCCAACTCAGTCTTTGGAATCGCAAGAAAGCCAAACCCCGCTAGCTCCACAAATGCTCGACCTTGACGACGCAATGGCAGGTGACGACGTCATCCGATAACCTGACTTTCAAGGCAGTGCGTGCTAATCCATGTGGTTCATGTACTTAAAAGAACTCAATGCTAAACGAATATCGACGTGGGCGGTATAGAGAAAGAAGAACTACTCTACGGCACCAGAAAGCCCAAAAAGACCATGGTAAAGAAAGTAGAAGGAGAAAAAAGAAGTTGTCGACAACGAAAGAAAGAAAAGAACAGAAATAACGCTAGAAAATACGACTCTGCATTCCGCGAAGAAGACTTGATGCTAGCATCAAACACATGAGAGGCAAGTAGCGCCCGAACACGAAACTAAGATTTTACCCCATTTCTATTTTTTGCCTTCTTATTCTATACAACATCTTCTTCGAAGAAGACTTGATGCTAACATCAATCGTGCATGGGATGCAGTGTTCTGCCTAAGCATTAAACTATGATTTCCCCCCCCCCCCCCCCCCCCAGCATGCGAGCTGCTGTGCGAGTTCAGCGACGAGTGCGGCGCCGCACTCCGGACGCTGGCTACCGAGAAGGCCGCCCTCGGGGCGCAAACGGGGCATCTTTGCAGCTCTCGGCCGCGAACGACTGCCTCGGCCACGACCGCGTCGCCGAAAACGGCAGCCTCGCGAAGACCCTCCTTCTTGCCGCTTTGTGTCATAGGTTTATTGGGTGGGGGAAAGAGTGAGAAACACCCGATTGCGAACTCTCATAGTTCGACACTCACGACTGTTACAAACGAGACAGTCAGTTTTTATGCACTAACGGCACAACCTTCCTCCCCCAAAGAAGAACTGCTCTACGGCACCATCCAAAATCACCACGATCATGCAAGAAGTTGTCAACAAACAGTAAGTATAAAAAAGGAAAACAAAACTCTGCATGAAGGCTTGATTCAAATGGGGAAACAATCTGCGGCCCAGGGCCACATTCATTGCGAATGTGTTCGTGGTGTCGGTCGCAGGGGTCTTTGGCTAGCCAAAGTGAGAAAAAAAGTGAAAGAGTACGTACAGTAGTGAGTAGAGAAGAGAAAACAGGTGTAAAATAATGGGAGTAGCACAAACTACCGGACCAACGGAGGCCACCGCAAATTGATTTCTCACCTTCTTTATCCCTTCTCATCAAAACCAGCACCAATAACAACGACCCCCCGCAGGCTATGCAGCTCGAAGTCGCCCGCCTTCACAACGAGCTGCTGTGCGAGTTCAGCGACGAGTGCGGCGCCGCGCTCCGGACGCTGGCCACCGAGAAGGCCGCCCTCGGGGCGCACGAGCGGGCCGTCTCCCTGCAGCTCTCGGCCGCGAACGACTGCCTCGGCCACGACCGCGTCGTCGAAAACGGCAGCCTCGCGAAGACTCTCCGCAGCCGGGCCCGCAGAGTGTCCGACCACCTGGCCTCGGCGCAGGCGAGGGCAGCCCGCGTCCTGCGGCTCTTCGGCGAGCATTCGGCGCCCGTCTTCGAGCGCCACGGCATCTCGCACGACGTCCCGACGCGCAACCTCCTGCAGCTTGCGTCCTCCGCCGAAGCTGCCGCTCAGGACATCGCGTGCAGGCACTTGGAATCAGAGCGGGTTGCCGTGGCTCAGGTCATGAAGACGCCGTTCGTCGGGATCCGCGGAATCGCTTCTTTGAAAGCTGCGCCTCGGCCGGAGCTCGCTGCTTCGTGACCTTCGCAGCCACGAGAAAGCCTTCGAGATTTTGCTCTTGAAGGCATTTAGAGTCTCAACGCTCTTGCAAGCACGTAGCATCTGTAACCACCACCCCCAAGTACATGCAGAGCACAAAGGGATATTTTCCCCACATTGCCAAAAGTTATCCAACGACTTTAAGCCCCCGGAGTTTCAAGCGAACTTCCACTCTTAAAAAGTTTTCAATTCACGACAAGAGACGGTCAGACGGTACCAAGAAGACAGACAGCCACCTATTGCGGCACGGGCCTACCGTAAGTAACGTATGTGGACAATGACCGAAACCACCAATGACCAACAACCAAAGTACCCACCGATCCTCTTACCTCGTGTCAGAGCACAAAGGGTATCTTCCCATAACGACGAAGGTCACCCGGAGACTTTAAAACCCCGGAGTTTCAAGCGAACTTCCACTCTCAAAAAAGAAGTTGACCACAAGGTTGACATTAACCTGTCCCGTTCTCAAACTCGACCAGTCAGTGACCAGTTTCTTCTGCCCCCGCCCGCCCGAGTCGTGGCCATTCCCTTGCCCTCCTCTGCCGTCGCAGGTGGCAGCCGCGCCCGCAGCCTTTACAGGTGTTTGCGGGGTAGTATGCCTGTCGCTTGACTGTGCCTTCCTTCGCATTATTTTCCGTTCTCGTCAGACGTACAGGGTCGGAAACACGTGCACCCGCCGCACAGTTCCGGTGGAGGCTTCGATTCGGCGAACGTTCGCTCCTCCAAGCTCCCATTGCATCAGCATCCACGTTTCTGTCACACCCAAGCTGTTTCATGAGAGCACACGGAGGGGACACCGAAAATGAACACCGACACACTAAATGCTAGGAATAGTTGAGTTGCAGCTCTTGACAAAGATAGATGGAAAATGGTCTTCGCTTTTT
This sequence comes from Diplonema papillatum, assembly GCA_030068145.1. NCBI lineage: Eukaryota > Euglenozoa > Diplonemea > Diplonemida > Diplonemidae > Diplonema > Diplonema papillatum. The sequence goes on from JAPJBO010000589.1 coordinate 97,306, forward strand.
TTCACGAACGGAGGATTATCCTGTATGGTTAAAAAAAATTTTTTTCTCCAAAAAAAAAAAAGATTCTGAAAACGGGCCGGTTAAAAAAGATTTTTTAACCATGGGGGTTTCTGGTGAAAACTTTTTTGTGCTCCTGCAGGCCAGGCCACAGGACTCCCACAGACCTACACGGTGGGGTCCAGCCTCAGAGGCAGCTGGGGTTAAAAAAGCAGGTGTGACACCCGCATTTCGGGTGTGGATTTACACGCATTTTGGTTGTAGCACACCCGCTTTTCGGTGTGATGCCCACCACCTACAATTCCACCTATGAAATCAGGCACATCCGAAGACTCCGCTGGCCATCTTTGTAAGTCCCTTTTTTTTTCCACGCGCAGCGTGGGAAAAATACTCGAGGGGCTGCCTTGTGCTTACTTCGAAGGAGGCTAGAGGGGGAGAAACAATACAACTACAAAATGGGTCTTTTTTGTTGAACGCTTACGCCCGCCACTAAACCCAGATTCACCTGTGTTTCGTGTGGGCTACAGCACATTTACCTCCTTTGATCTTTGCAACTGGCAGCCTCCTCAAGTATTTCCTACAAAGCAGGTGCTTATACAAAAAAAATTTCTGGCCGTGCTGACTTTTTAACCGGGATTTTCCTGAATCTCGGGGATTAGAATAACCCCTGGCGACGCAGGGGATTAGCTTCTATATCCACATTTGGACTGTCAGTCCAAATTTGGAAGAGCCGGCGGGGAAAAAGAAGAAAAAAAAAATGGCACTGCACCATCACCCAGGACCCAGGCAAAGGTGGCCAATGTGCAATCCGAGGCACTCAGGGCCCAGCATTGTCGTGAAGATACGTCGCGTTGCGCTGTGTTGAGCCCATCCCTGAGTGAGGGACGCAAAAAGCCGTCAGCGGTCCAAATTTGGAAAATGTGCCTCAGACGAAGCTATTGCCCTGGGCGACGGCAAAAAAAAAAAAAGAAATAGCGTCGCTAGGTAGCTACTGGACTTGGCGACACCTGGCTGTGCGGCCTTGACCACTAGTGGGCCTAGACTCCCCTGCATGTGGACCCATAATCAAAATCCACATGTGGTACCTGTGGATCCACACGTGGGGGAACAAAATCCAAAAAGAATTAACGTGTGGAAATGCACACGTTCCACACGTGGAGCGTAAGCCCTGCGACGAGCATGACGAGCACAATGAGCAACCGGGACACGAAATGAACGGTCACGTCGAGGAAGTCGAGGACGAAGAGGCGCCACCAGCCGGCGATGCGAACGGAGAAGCCGACGAAGGAGAAGCGGAAGTGGTGGAAGTCGAAGAAGAAGCCGACGACGAGGTTCTGTTGAAGCAGCGCAGCTCGCTCTCCGCGTCGATGTCCTTCGAGACTGGGCGCCGTGGAAGACGAGCTGGGACATCGCGAAGGAGAAGTCCGACACAGAGAAGCGGGCTCGCGCTCAGAGGCGCTTCACTCCCAAGCTGCACACTCAGCTCGAGAAATCGAAGCTCCAGGCGGTGGGGGGGACGCCGAAAAATAAACTCCCAACCTTTATCCAACCACAACACAATGCTAGAAAAAAAGAGGGAAAAAAAATCAACAACAACAACGCAAAACATGGTAGAAGTAATAACAATATCAGACGACGAGCATGACGAGCACGACGAGCAGCCGGGACACGAAATGAACGGTCAAGACGAGGAAATGGAGGACGAAGAGGCGGCCGGCGACGCGAACGGAGAAGCCGACGAAGGGGAAGCGGAAGTAGTGGAAGTCGGAGAAGAAGCCGACGAAGGAGAAGCGGAAGTGGTGGAAGTCGGAGAAGAAGCCGACGAAGGAGAAGCGGAAGTGGTGGAAGTCGAAGAAGAAGCCGACGCGCCGGGGGACGAGGTTCTGTTGAAGCAGCGCAGCTCGCTCTCCGCGTCGATGTCCTTCGAGGGCGAGCGCGACTGGGCGCCGTGGAAGACGAGCCGGGACATCGCGAAGGAGAAGTCCGACACAGAGAAGCGGGCCCTCGCGCTCAGAGGCGTGATCGACGGCCGCTTCGTCATCTGCTACCAGCACAACAAGCAGCGGCTCTACGACAAGATGGTCCGCATGCCCGGCGACCTCGAACGGTACGTGTGCCCCCCTGACAGCGTCTGCGTGGGGGCCGCCGGCAACGATGCCTCCGGGAGGCCGGCGACAACGCCGAACACGAGCGACAAGCGGTACTTCGGCAACATGCGGAACATCGTCCAGAAACGGAGGACGTGGCGAAAGGTCTGTCTCCCATTCCCTCTTGCAGTTTGCTGCGGGAATTGGCTCGACGTAGCTGCTTTGCGACTCCGAATGGAAGGGAGGAAATATAGAGGTAGGGGGGCAAATACAATACAAACACACTCTGATTTGTTCTTCGCTTACACCAGTAGACCCGCATGACCTCACGTCCGTTCAACACGTGGTTCGGTAGTTACAGCACTTGGGATCCCTTCAGTTCTTTGTCTGGCAGCATCGTCAAGCACTTCCTTCCAAGCTGGCACTTACGTAAACAAACAATCCCGTTCGCGAGTTCGTTAGTTGCTTGGTTGGTTTGGCTTCCCACTTTCCCTTTTGATGTTATGCATGTTGTGCCTCAGCATTTGTTGAAATCTGACCCATCAAGAAGAGTTCTTGACACTTCACCATAAAGGGGCCGGTTCGAATGAATGACAACAAATGCGTTATTATTCGACCCGGTCTGTCTCCATAGTTGATGCACAGGTCTAAAGGCTCAAAGCACTTATATTTATTGCACAGGTCTAACACGTCGTGTGTAATGCACAGGCCTACTAGACACTGAAAACACTCAACGACGAATGCGCAAGTCTACCAGGCTCAAAAGACACAATGTCGAATGCACAGGTCTGCTGGGAATGCGGCATCGGCGAGCACGAGCGAACAGAGTGCCCGAACAGGATCTGCCCGATCACCGCGACGCCGACGTACAACCCGCACCGGTACGCGAACGACTACGCCCTGTCGTGGACCGTGGCGCAGCACCGCGTCGGGAGGGACGACATGGCTGAGTCCGGAAGAAACACTTCATATTTAATGTTCAGGCTTACTAGACTCAACACACACCCCCCCCATATGGTTAATGCACAGCCGTCTACTAGGCTCAAGACCACCTCATATCCAATGCACAAGTCTACTAGGCTCAAAGCACTCAAACCACTCAATGTCTAATGCGCAAGTCTACCAGGCTCCAAACACACAATGTCTAATGCACAGGTCTGCTGGGAATGCGGCATCGGCGAGCACGAGCGAACAGAGTGCCCGATCACCGCGACGCCGACGTACAACCCGCACCGGTACGCGAACGACTACGCTCTGTCGTGGACCGTGGCGCAGCACCGCGTCGGGAGGGACGACATGGCTGAGTCCGAAAAAACACTTCATATTTAATGTTCAGGCTTACTAGACTCAACACACACCATACGGTTAATGCACAGCCGTCTACTAGGCTCTGTCTACTAGGCTCTGTCTACTAGGCTCAAGACCACCTCATATTCAATGCACAAGTCTACTAGGCTCTGTCTACTAGGCTCAAAGCACTCAAACCACTCAATGTCTAATGCGCAAGTCTACCAGGCTCAAAAGACACAATGTCTAATGCACAGGTCTGCTGGGAATGCGGCATCGGCGAGCACGAGCGAACAGAGTGCCCGAACAGGATCTGCCCGATCACCGCGACGCCGACGTACAACCCGCACCGGTACGCGAACGACTACGCCCTGTCGTGGACCGTGGCGCAGCACCGCGTCGGGAGGGACGACATGGCTGAGTCCGAGTGCGCGGTCTGCGGCGCGCCCGGCAGCATCAACTGCTGCTCGGTGCCGAACTCGACGCCGCCGTGCTGCGCGAACTGCCTGACCGTCGGCCACACGTCGGACGAGTGCAACGTGAACACCCGGACCAACTACCACGGCCGCCCGAGCAAAGGTGGCAAGGGCGGCGGCGGGGACTACTCCCCGTACTCGGACCGCTCGCGGACCCCGCCGCCGGGCGGCCACTACCAGCAGCAGCAGCAGCCCTACGGCCGCGCGGCCGGGACGCCTTCGGGGTACCACGAGCAGGGCACCCCCAGCCGCCCACTGGCGCAGCCGCACCCACGGCGGCCCCCGCACTCCCTCAAGCTCGCGCTCCCGTCTCGCAGCCCCGCTTCCATCACCCCCGCGACGCCAGACGTATGCTTACTTTCGCAGTTTCTCACTTGACCATTAGTGAGGAAGGCGAATGAAAACATAGACGAAAAAGATGGCTCAAGAGCATCTGCAGAATAACACGAAACTCTAGGCATATCCCATCTCTTCTGACGATAGCTCAAAGCATCTGCAGAATAGCACGAAACTCTAGGCATATCCCATCTCTTCTGACGAAGACGATAGCTCAAAGCATCTGCAGAATAACACGAAACTCTAGGCATATCCCATCTTCTGATGAAGAAGATAGCTCAAAGCATCTGCAGAATAACACGAAACTCTAGGCATATCCCATCTCTTCTGACGAAGACGATAGCTCAAAGCATCTGCAGAATAACACGAAACTCTAGGCATATCCCATCTCTTCTGACGAAGAAGATAGCTCAAAGCATCTGCAGAATAACACGAAACTCTAGGCATATCCCATCTTCTGATGAAGAAGATAGCTCAAAGCATCTGCAGAATAACACGAAACTCTAGGCACATCCCATCTCTTCTGACGAAGAAGATAGCTCAAAGCATCTGCAGAATAACACGAAACTCTAGACATATCCCATCTCTTCTGAGGACGCACCAAAATGAAAATCTCTCGTTGACTTTTTCGGACAACGTCCTTGCTCCCGCTGGCCTGACGTGGTTAAACGCTCGCAGGCTCATGTCAGACACAGCGATCTTCTACTACCCGTCTTGAAACACGGACCAAGGAGTCTAACACGTGTGCGAGGCTTAGGGTGTCAAACCCGCAAGCCGCACTGAAAGGGTGATGTGCCAATCCTTGAGGACGCAGCACAGCCCGATCCTGATTTACCACACAGCGGGTGTTAAAAAGCAGTGCACCCGTGGGGGTGCCAAAAACGGTGCTGACCAACACGTAACCAGTATTCCGAAAACCTATACAAATCCCCGCCTCTGTGGTCAGCTGGCGACTTTTATAAATTCTAAAAACGCCGACCTTCTAATCCGCAAACAGCGCTAAAAGTAGTCGGAACCCCCCCCGTTGCTTAGGTGTGCATGCTTGCTGTCGTTGGACAGCAGTGCTCCCGCCAACTAAAAAGTGCGAGGAATTCAGGGATTTATACGCCGGTCTAGATGGGCGGGTCACCCGTCCATCCTCAAAAAAAAAAAAACCCACGGGCTGGCGGGTGTGGGTAGGCTACCACAGCAGTCATAGGGGGTCATGGGGGGGCCCATAGGGGGTCCATAGGGGGGTCATGGGGGGGTCCATAGGGGGTCCCAGGGGGGTCATAGGGGGGGGGGGGTCATGGAGGCGAGCAAGCGGCCCAACCCGGCGAGACACAGCCGAACTTCCAACCGCAGTGGTGGATTCTATCACGCCCAACTCAGGATGGGGCCGGGACAATGCCGGGGAAAAGGAAGGACATGCTAGGGCAACATACGTTGTTCAGCTCCTGGAAGAGACAGTGCACGGCAACCCAGCCAGCCTCACGAAGCGAAACCCCACTGGATCCGACAGTCAGGAAAAATGACAAAGACGATGCGTCAGAAAGCGAGGACTCAGAGCCCGAGCCCGAAGCCGAGGACCCGTTGCGGTACACGAACGTACGCCGAACATTATTGAAGTTCGCAAAGGCTTCGGTGTACTTCGATGCCGTGTCGGCGGACCTCGCAAAGAGAGAGCAGTTGGCACGACGCCCCATGCCCTTATTCTCCAACTCTTCCTTGTAATCCAACTGCTGTGTTTTCCCCCTCACGCGCCCTTTGCCGGACAACTGCTGGTTCTCCCACCTCTCTGCTGCACCCTCCACCCTCTGGAGCATCTGGCTCGGAATCTATACACGGTGCGCAGTGATGCACGGTGATGCACAGTGATCCACGCTAGTGCGGTGTGCACAGTGACACGATAGCGCATGGTGGTGCATAGTGATCCACAGTGGAGGACAGTGGTGGCACTAATTTTCGGGCCCTCAACGACTTTGCAGGGCTGGCTGGGGTGGCTGGACAGGCTGGACCACCACTGGGGGGGGGGGGGGGGTCTGGGGGGTCGACAAACACGTGCTCGGCACCCCGGTGCAAAAGACGGGTACCCGTCCATCTACATGGACTATTGCTCTAGGCCGAAATCCCCTTATAAATCCCTGGAGGAATTCTTAAAAAAAAAAAAAAAAAGGGTGAGGGATTCCTCACCTTTTCCCCGTTGATACCGTTCGCCGGGGGCGCCGGAGTCCCCTTTGGAAGACTCGGGTGCCCCCCTGCAACAGAAGCTATTATCCTGCACCAAACGCGAGGGCCTAGCGGGGGAGAAAAAAAAAAGCCTAACCCAGGTTTTTGGGGTTTCTCACTAAAAGAGAGGTTAGCGGGAGCACTCTTGGATATCCTGGTCGATCCGAGCAAAACTGAGGCAGCCGGCAAGCCGTCTCGCAACAGAAGCTTGGACGATCCGAATAGGTCCAGACGTCTCAACCATAAACCCCAGTGAAGGAGCAATGATTAAGATTTGAACGCATCTCCAACTCTTACCACTCATCGGTTTCAGGGACTTTTAACCCTCTTTTCAAAGTTCTTTGCATCTTTCCATCACTGTACTTGTTCGCTATCGGCCTCCGGGAGATATTTAGCCTTAGCAGCAAGAAACGGAGAAGCGAGAGGACAATACCCGTACAAGCCTCTACGGTCAACCGGAGACTTTGAAACACCGACTTTCTAAACCGCCGATAACGCTGAAAACACGAGACATGGCTAGCCATTGCTCATATTGAAAGTGTCCACCAAAGAACCAACCCGCACCCATTTAGCCCTTACTTGCTCTAAGATAACCCATTTAACAAACAGCAAAGGTCACCCGGAGACTCTAAAATCCCGGAATCTCAAGCGTACTGTGACTCCAAAAAAACAGATGCTGTGAAGCATGCGCAATGCCAAGACATGGCTAGGCATTGCTCATAACGAAAGTGTCCACCAAAGAAATAACCCGCACCCACACAGCTCTTACTTGCTCTAAGAAAACCCATTTAGCAAACAACAAAGGTCACCCGGAGACTCTAAAATCCCGGAATCTCAAGCGTACCGTGACTCCAAAAAGAAAAAAAAACAGATGCTGCGAAGCATGCGCAATGCCGAGGTTCGAGTGCAACACCCGAGGCCAAGACCGGACAACAGACCGCGCATGCACGCGCCGGCGCCCGCAGCGTACGAGCCGTATTCCTACGGCCGCGGCAAGGGCCGCGGGGCCGGGATGGCGACGGCGCAGGGATACAACACTCAGGACCAGTGGGGCACCCCCCGGCGCGGGGGGCGGGGCCGCGGGAATGTTCAGCAGGGCAGGCGGTGGTGACCGCGTTTGTGTCCGCTCGTGAGCGATCCAGGAGGCCCCCGTCCGCCGCTGTGCGGCGGACGGGGGCCGGGATGGCGACGGCGCACGGGTACAACACAGTCCGGGATGGCGACGGCGCACGGGTACAACACAGTCCGGGATGGCGACGGCGCACGGGTACAACACAGTCCGGGATGGCGACGGCGCACGGGTACAACACAGTCACGCCTCGCCTCGCCCTCCGGGGGCCGCGGGAGTGCGCAGCAGGGCAGGCGGTGGTGACCGCGTTGTGTCCGCTCGTGAGCGATCCGGTAGGCCCCTTCCGCCGCTGTGGAATGGCTAAAGTTGTAGCCTCTCAGCTGAAGGACCTGATTGAGGAGCAGTGTGTCACGGCTGCTTTTTTAGTGGCTTCGGCGTTCAAAGCACTATGGACCGTGGGCTAGCAAAGCCCATGAGCGGAGGTGGGACCTGCGTAGTTAGCAGTCCCCGACAGCCACAGTGTCGCCGACAGTCGTACTAAGTAGCCTACGGTATCGCTGCTTTGCTGCTTATGTTTTGCTGCGGTCGATCGCCGCCTTCCGCGGCCCGTCCAGTCACCATCAGTGGCATCACGAAGACTCGAAGCACATCGTCTCACTGTAAACTCACGACGCCCGGCGGACGGGGCCGGGATGGCGCCGGCGCAGGGAAACAACACTCAGGACCAGTGGGGCACCCCGCGGCGCGGGGGCGGGCTGTTCAGCAGGGCAGCGGTAGTGACCGCTTTGCAAGCGCCAACGATGTTTTGGCTCGTGTAGACCCGTAGCTCTGCAACACCGCCCAACAGGTGAACAGCTGGGCCCCCGTGTGGCAGGCTTTCCCGTACACTTGCGCTGGCACGAACTTGTGCTGTGTGGTAGCTTGTCTATCCAGAATCTAGACAGCCAGCCAAGCAGTGTTCAGACCCGGGACTCTCCAGTACCGACGACTCCGGCGTGGCAGGCTTTCCCAGGCGCACTTGCGCTGGCAACGAACTTCTGCTGCCGCGGCCCTGGATTTGGAACTCGCCAACAAAAGGAGGGGGCGAAAAGCGTAACGGTCACAGAAAGCTGAAGTTGCAGTTAGCACAGCCACAACACCGTTCTGCTCTTCCTTGTTTCGTTGACCGTCTTGTGCTCAACGCAAGGTGCCAAGCCAACGTACACCACACCTTGATGCTTTCATTTGAGGCATCGGTGGCCACTCTGACCCGAAATCGTAGTTCTGCGCAGTACCGCTGAATATGCGCAGTACCGCTGAATATGCGCAGTACCGCTGAATATGCGCAGTACCGCTGAATATGCGCAGTACCGCTGAATATGCGCAGTACCGCTGAATATGCGCAGTACCGCTGAATATGCGCAGTACCGCTGAATATGCGCAGTACCGCTGAATATGCGCAGTACCGCTGAATATGCGCAGTACCGCTGAATATGCGCAGTACCGCTGAATATGCGCAGTACCGCTGAATACGTGAATACCTTTTCTCCCGGCGCACTGTGCCCGCAAACAAGTACACGAGAAGAGACGCGTGTACTTACAAAGAAGACACCTCTCCTCCGGCACCATTCTGAGGAGGGGCTACTGTATGTACAGTATCGGCCGAAACCCCGAAACTTAACGAAAAAGTACACCGATACTCCTCCTACGTGTTACCACCTTCAAGGACACACTGCGTTTACTGCGTTTGAAGGGATGTCCCTATTGCCGAAATGCCACCCGGAGACTCTAAAAAACCCCCCCCAGGAGTTGCAAATGCTGTGCTCTAGTAGCACGGGTCCTGGCTGTGACGAGCTACGAACAGCCGCCTGACAAACCAGACTCACACCGCAGTCCTGTCTGCAGACACTCAGGTTCCACGCTGATGATGGTCCGCCTTATGTGTCCGTGGCTTAAAGGACCGAAACACGGCGCAGACGGGACCAGTGCGGTGTTGAGCACATACCCATTCCAAGCACGTTCTTGCAATCCCCCCAGGAGTTGCAAGCGAACTTTCACCTTTTTAAAAAAGGGGAAGGTTCGCCGCTCCCTGCCGGATCCGTCCCCAGCCGGCCGCCCGCGGGCCTTGCCAGGAAGAAAGAAGAAGAAAAAGAAAAAACAAAATTACGCAAGGGACTGCCTTGTGCTCATTTCGAAGGAGGCTAGAGGGAGAGAAACCAATACAGCTCCAAAGTGGGTCTCTTTTGTTGAACGCTTACGCCCGCCACTAAACCTAGATTTACCTGTGTTTCGTGTGGGCTACAGCACATTTACCTCCTTTGATCTATCGCAACTGGCAGTCTCCTTAAGCATTTCCTACAAAGCAGGCGCTTATACAAAAAGAAAAAGGCCGCACCTGGTCCAGGAACGTGACGGTCAACCACAGCTTGCAAAGCTTGAGTCGGAGCCACAACCCCGTCCGCTCTGCCCTGCGGCTGACCGTCTCGACGAGCTTGTGTTCAGCGCGAGCGCCAAGCCCCAAGGTGCGCCAAGCCTTGTTGCTTGATTTTGGGAAATCGCCCTCCCTGCCGGATCCGTCCCCAGCCGGCCGCCCCACGGGCCCTGCCAAGAAAGAAACGAAAATAGGGGGGTGAAGGCTGCGCTGGGATCGAATAGCGCAAGCACGCCTCTCGTAGTATCAATGGAGCCCACTTTCTAGCGAGGACTGCACGCGCCATCAAAGGAAAAAAGGGTGAGTAGGCCTTTGCGGGAAGACGTGTGCGTGTGTGTTTGTGTGTGTCTATGTGTGTCTGTGCCTTCGCTCTCCGTTTGCCATTTCTTTTGGATACGCGAGGGGATCATGCGACCCGGTGGTAGCGGACCGGCTTTCCTTGTTTGGTGCCTCCGCACCGCTCCATCGAGTCTGTTTTTGACTCTGAAGATTCTGAATCTGGTTATGAACCTTGCATAATAGGTTTCGGAAGTCTGGTGAAACTGTGCAAAATGTTGAGAACAAGCCCCACGCACTGCAAGAAGGGAAGATTCCCGACGTCCGCAGTTGAAGCCGTCACAACATCGACTGGAACAGGTGGCGCAAGCCGTGTCGCGGCTGGCCAGCCCAACGGGGGAATAGGGGTGGGCGGAGAGACTTGCTCTGAATGTGGAGGCCTTTGAAGGCTTGCGGGACACCACAGCGAAGCTGGATGTGTGTTGCTCGCCTGGCGCAGCGGTAGAAGTGATCCTGCCCAGCGTGTCGCAAGCCGTGGCGCGGCTGGCTAGCCTAATGGTTGAACATGAAAGAAGGTCTTACGAAGCCAACCAACATTGTCTTCGGCAGGTCGATAAGCGCGACTATGTCCCTACTACTCTCTGTCCAGCAGGCCCGACGGCACACATGAAACATCGCAGGGAAAGGGGTGAGCGATTTGCTTTCAAAGCACACGCAGAATATGGAGGCCTTTGAAGGCTTGCGGGACACCACAGCGAAGCTGGATGTATTGCTCGCCTGGCGCAGTGATCCTGCCCAGCGTGTCGCAAGCCGTAGCGCGGCTGGCCTTTGCAGGCTTGCGGGACACCACAGCGAAGCTGGATGTGTTGCTCGCCTGGGCGCAGAACGCGGTGCTGACCGAGCCAGACGCAGCGGTAGAAGTGATCCTGCCCAGCATGTCGCAGGCCGTGGCGCGGCCGGGCCAGCCCAATGATTGAACATGAAAGAAGGTCTTACGAAACCAACCAACATTGTCTTCGGCAGTTCGATACGCGCGACTGCGTCCTGCTACTCTCTGTCCAACAGGCCCGTGACGGCACACATACAGAAATGGTGAACATCGCAGGAAAAGGGGTGGGCGGAGAGAATTGCTCTCATAACAGAACACGCAGAATATGGAGGCCTTTGAAGGCTTGCGGGACACCACAGCGAAGCTGGATGTATTGCTCGCCTGGCGCAGTGATCCTGCCCAGCGTGTCGCAAGCCGTAGCGCGGCTGGCCTTTGCAGGCTTGCGGGACACCACAGCGAAGCTGGATGTGTTGCTCGCCTGGGCGCAGAACGCGGTGCCGACCGAGCCAGACGCAGCGGTAGAAGTGATCCTGTCCAGCGTGTCGCAGGCCGTGGCGCGGCCGGGCCAGCCCAATGATTGAACATGAAAGAACGTCCTACGAAGCCAACCAACATTGTCTTCGGCCGTTCGATACGCGCGACTACGTCCTACTACTCTCTGTCCAACAGGCCCGTGACGGCACACATACAGAAATGGTGAACATCGCAGGAAAAGGGGTGGGCGGAGAGAATTGCTCGCAGAACAGAACACGCAGAATATGGAGGCCTTTGAAGGCTTGCGGGACACCACAGCGAAGCTGGATGTGTTGCTCGCCTGGGCGCAGAACGCGGTGCTGACCGAGCCGGACGCAGCGGTAGAAATGATCCTGCCCAGCGTGTCGCAAGCCGTGGCGCGGCTGGCCAGCGACGTGAGCGTGGCGACGCTCGACTTGGAAACCAGCCTCGCTGCGCAGGCCGACGCTATACGCGGCCTCGTGGCCTCAGTGCAAGCCGTGGCGACCGACGTGCAGAGTCTCGGCGCCGCTGCTGCCCAGGAAGAAGTCAAGTACTGGCCCCGGTACACAAAGACGCACCCTGCCGCGGAGCCGGCGGCCAGGAAGAATCCGACCGCCCTGCCGACGCCTACGAGAACCTGCCCTCCGCGAGGTGCAACCGTCGCCTACTTCAAGCAACTGGGCACGCCGCTGTCCCTGAGCGGCCGCCACCAACCAGGCCCGGACCTCGCCTCCCCGACCGGCCAGCAGCCCGGCAGCCCTGCTCCATCCAGCCCCCTGAGCCTGGATCCCCGCCACCCGGGTTCGGCGGGAAAACCCTGCGCCCTTGCCGCCGGAGCGGGCTCCTTGCAACCCGGGGCCTTCGCGGGCGGGGAACAGTCAGCCCCTGCGAGCCCCCTGAGTGTTCCAGCAAATTCAAACCCGGGCTCTCCTTCATTGGGCGCAAGTTCGATGATCCCTGTTCCAGGGGGAAAAAGCTGCGCCCATGCCTCCGGTGCCGGCTTCTTGCAACCTAGGGCCTTCAGCGGGGAACAGTCAGCCCCTGCGAGTCCCCTGAGTGTCCCAGCAAGTTCAAACCCGGGCTCTCCTTCATTGAGCGCACGTTCCATGACCCCTGTTTCAGGAGGCAAAAACTGCGCCTTCGTTTCCGGAGCCAGTTTCTTGCAACCTGGTGTCATGGGCGGCAAAGAGTCAGCCCCTGCGAGCCCCCTGAGTGTCCCAGCAAATTCAAACCCGGGCTCTCCTTCATTGGGCGCAAGTTCGATGTTCCCTGTTCCAGGGGGAAAAAGCTGCGCCCTTGCCTCCGGTGCTGGCTTCTTGCAACCTAGGGCCTTCAGCGGGGAACAGTCGGCCCCTGCGAGCCCCCTGAGTGTCCCAGCAAATTCAAACCCGGGCTCTCCTTCATTGGGCGCACGTTCCATGACCCCTGTTTCAGGAGGCAAAAACTGCGCCTTCGTTTCCGGAGCCAGTTTCTTGCAACCTGGTGTCATGGGCGGCAAAGAGTCAGCCCCTGCGAGCCCCCTGAGTGTCCCAGCAAATTCAAACCCGGGCTCTCCTTCATTAGGCGCAAGTTCGATGTTCCCTGTTTCAGGGGGCAAAAACTGCGCCTTCGTTTCCGGAGCCAGTTTCTTGCAACCTCGTGTCATGGGCGGCAAAGAGTCAGCCCCTGCGAGCCCCCTGAGTGTCCCAGCGAACGCAAGCCCGGGCTCTCCCTCATTAAACGCAGTGTCCTCGAGTCCGCTTTCGGCGGGGAAAACCTGCGTGTTCCCCTCCGGAGCCAGTTCCTTGCAACCCGGCGCCGCGGACGGCAAGGAGCCAGCCCCCGCGGGCCCCCTGAGCGTCGCAGAAAACCGACACCCGGGCTCGGCCTTTGCGGACGCGGGTTCCGTGAGCCCGCTCTCGGGGGGAAATAGGGGCGCTTTCGCCGGGGGTGAAGCCAGCGTTGCTGCTGCTGCTGCTGCTAGAGGGACCGCATTTTTTTCCGAAGCCCCGTTCTCCCCGCCAGCCAGCCCGCCCGCGTCGGTGTCCTGCGTAGCACCTTCGTCCGGGTTCGCTGGAGCCGCTGCTGCTGGCCCTGCGATGCCATCGGCTCCGTGCTCTTTGTTCAGCGAAGCCACTGTCGCTGCTGGCACTGCGATGCCATCAGCTCCGTGCTCTTTGTTCAGCGAAGCCACGGTTGCTGCTGGCACTGCGACACCTTCAGCTCCGTGCTCTTTGTTCAGCGAAGCCACCGTCGTTGGCACTGCGACACCTTCAGCTCCGCGTTCTTTGTTGGCCGGAACCCCGCTTTCGCCGCCAGCCGCACCGGCTGCGCCCCCCCACGGATACTCCTCATCCGCGCTCAGCGAAGCGACCGCGGCTGCCGCCACCGAGGCAACGTCCGCCGCCCACGCGTCGTTTCGAGACGGAGCTCCGTTCTCTCCGCCAGCTAGTGCGCCCGTGTCGACACCTCCCGCAGCACCTCCGTCCGAGTCCACGGCCGTTTCCACTTCGGCACCGACCCCTCGGCACAAAGTGAGGTGTGCAGAATTCTTTTTACATGAGCGCCAGCTTGGAAGGAAATGCTCGACAATAACTGCCAGGCAAAGAACCGAAGGGATCCCAAGTGCTGTAACTACCGAACCACGTGTTGAACAGACGTGAGGTCATTGCGGGTCTACCCCAACACGACAATTCACACAACCACAACAGGTCAAAGTCCTGAGTGAGAGAACAACACACGGTGGTGTAAGCGAAGAACAAATCCGATTGTGTTTGTATTGTCTTTTCCCCTCTACTTCTATATTTCCTCCCTTCCATTCGGAGTCAAAGCAGCTACGTCGAGTATTTTCCAACGTCAGCCGTTGGCCAACGAAAGCGCAAACAAGACACCGTTTACCCACAATCCGGTGGGTTTGCTCTACAATACACTGTGAAGACTGACAGGGTAACAACAAGTGGGAAGTCGATCACCCGGCACGCACAAACAAAACAAAGTCTGTCTTGTGGAGACTAAGGGTAACAACAAGTGTAAAATCGGTCTCAACGAAGCCAGGCTTCTTCATACGCATTAGGGGAGGTCATCCAACAAGGTTTTACGACAGAGTGAGGAGAATCCTGTGGCACCTATATAGATCTGTTTTGTCAAGAGCTGCGACTCAGCTACTCCCCCCGCGCACCCGAACCACCGGGCCTCTTGCGGTCAACCCGAAGACTATATAAACAGCGGTCGTCTAAAGAACGCTGGAAACGCACCAACACAAACAGCAACGCTTCCGACGAATCCGAGTGGTGGGACGGCGGCTAAAAGCGCTGCCGTCAACAGGCCGAAGCGAGTTCAGTGGTTCGAATGCTTGCTTTGCTTGCATTGCATGTGTCGGCATGCAAAAGAACGAAGGAGTGTGCTCTGGTAGACGGGTCATGGTCCTGGCTGCGACGAGCTACGAACAGCCGCCTGACAAACCAGACTCACACTGCTGTCCTCCTCAGGTTCCGCGCTGATGATGTGTCCGTGGCTTAAAGGACCGAAACACGACCAGTGCGGTGTTGAGCACATATCCATTCCAAGCACGTTCTTGCCTCAAAGAGGGTGTGCCCGAGTCGCACCCCGAAAAGTGGGTGTGCTACAACCAAAACGCGTGCAAGTCCACACCCAAAAAACGGGTGTGCACCCGCTTTTTATTAGCCGCAGCTTTGACTCCAGCTTCTGAGGCTGGACTACCACCGTGTGTAGTGATCGTGCTCCTGGCAAAATGAGAGGTAAGCTCCTCTACCGAGGAAGCCTGCCCGTCACGTCGCTTTTCCTGACTTCTGTGTCTTCTCAGTCTTCCTTGTCGTCTAGAGCGTCGCCGTTGTTGTCGACAACGAACAAGTAAGAGAAAGAGTGCGGCGTCGGCCATCGTTCGGCTAGCAAACGAAAGAACGAGAATGCATCCAAAAGTTTCACTCTAAAAGTGCGACTAAACTAACGACTTAGAAAACACAGCTGCAAGGACCACCCAACAGACGATGCAATTCCATTTATATGCAAGCTCAATTGACAGATTATTACCGTGAGAGCGTTGTCGTC
Source organism: Diplonema papillatum (assembly GCA_030068145.1). Classification (NCBI taxonomy): domain Eukaryota; phylum Euglenozoa; class Diplonemea; order Diplonemida; family Diplonemidae; genus Diplonema; species Diplonema papillatum. The sequence continues at coordinate 112,823 of JAPJBO010000589.1, forward strand.
CGCAGCTGGCCTTCGAAATAGCTGCTTTGCGGTACGCACCACGTGCACAAAGGTGGTATCACACGTCGAACTAACAGGTACCAGGCATACCCACACACCGACGAAAACCCACCAACCCGCCTCGACTGTCGACCATAGGCACAAAACCCGGGGGTTAAACTCGAAACCGTCCAAAGAATAGAACAAACCTACGCACATTTGTCACGAAAACAAAAGTCACAAGCAACTCATCGTCCCCGGGGATCGAACGGTAAGAGGAAGAGTCTGCCCAGCACCGCGCCGCTTGAAGAAATTCGTCCCCGCTGGCAGCACGCAATACATAAATCTACATCCTTTTCACTACCCGACTCCCAGCCTCAATGGGCAACCGGAGACCCTAAAACACCGAAGTCTCAAACCACACAATAAACGCTAGAAGGGGTTTATCCGAAAGAAGTTCCGGCCTATCAGTCGAGAAGGAAGGGGGGAGTGATGCTCGTGTCGTTACTGTTCTGCCTGCTGGCTGCCGCCGGGCTGCTGGCAGCCATCGTCGCCCGCGTCGCCGCGCCGAAGGACGCCATCAAGGGCCTGGCGCGGCACAAGGAGCACCAGTTCTTCTGGGGCAACCTCCTCGGGTCGTCGTGAACGGCACCAGCACGCTGACAGCGCGAAATAAATACATCTGCACCCCTTTTCAGGGTCAACTGGAGACCCGGAGAGAAATCACCGAAGTCTCAAACCACAACACAATAAGGTTTTAATCCGAGAGAAGTTCCGGTCTATCAGTCGAGAAGGAAGGGGGGGAGCGATGTTCGTGACGTCACTGTTCTGCCTGCTGGCTGCCGCCGGGCTGCTGGCAGCCATCGTCGCCCGCGTCGCCGCGCCGAAGGACGCCATCAAGGGCCTGGCGCGGCACAAGGAACACCAGTTCTTCTGGGGCATCTCCTCGGGTCGTCGTGAACGGCACCAGCACGCTGGCAGCGCGAAATAAATACATCTGCACCCCTTTTCATGGTCAACTGGAGACCCGGAGAGAAACCACCGAAGTCTCAAACCACAACACAATAAGGTTTTTATCCGAGAGAAGTTCCGGCCTATCAGTCGAGAAGGAAGGGGGGGAACGATGTTCGTGACGTTACTGTTCTGCCTGCTGGCTGCCGCCGGGTTGCTGGCAGCCATCGTCGCCCGCGTCGCCGCGCCGAAGGACGCCATCAAGGGCCTGGCGTGGCACAAGGAGCACCAGTTCTTCTGGGGCAACCTCCTGTACATCCAGCGGGTCGTCGTGAACGGCACCAGCACGCTGCCGGCCGAAAACTATGAAGCGCTCCGCTCGCTCGGGTACAAAGCTTTCGGCGTATCCTACCCCGGCGGTAGAATCATCGTCGTCCTCGTAGAGCCGGCCGACCTGAAGTGCTTGCTCAAGAAGTCCTTCCACAACTTCGAGAAGGGCCCCGAGTTCAGGGGCATCTTGGAAGGCTTGCTCGGGAAGGGGGTCTTCAACGTGAACGGCGTGGCTTGGAGAGAACAGCGGAACGTGTCGTCGCATCTATTTAGCAGAAGGTGTGTGTGTGTGTGTGTGTGTGTGTGTGTGTGTGTGTGTGTGTGTGTGCTCAGTAATGGGTAACCCCTGAGCGGAGTCTAGCCCAGTTGCGCAATGCACCTACGTTACTGCTGATGCACCAGCCGGCCAGTGTGTGTGTGTGTGTGTGTGTGTGTGTGTGTGTGTGTGTGTGTGTGTGTGTGTGTGTGTGTGTGTGTGTGTGTGTGTGTGTGTGTGGAATCCTACATCCTGTCCTGAGGTTACGTTGTCTTTGGTTGTTGCTGTCGTTGCTCAGGTTGCTGCGGCTCAGGCTTCAGTCGCAGAACAGCATAAGAAGGGAAAGACAAACAAAGGAACCCATCGAAACATTTCTTCTTGCGCAAGGAAACAAACAGACGAGCATCTGGCCAGTGCGTGATGGAGGGTGAATAGACCGCGAAAACGGCGCATCACCCTTTTCCAACCTCGATTCGAGTGGTGTTGAGAAGGAGGCATCGCTTTCTCTGGACAGGATAGGATTCAACTAGACGCGCCTTCGGCGCTCAAGCAAGCTTGCTAGTATGTGTGTGTGTGTGTGTGTGTGTGTGTGTGTGTGTGTGTGTGTGTGTGTGTGTGTGTGTGTGGGATCCTTACTCCGTTCTATGGACTTGTCGACGTCTCTGGAGGTCTCAGCTCCACTGGCCACGACACTGGCCGGTTGCTTCGCGCTGGCGTTCTCCAGCGGGTGCACGTCCTCGCAGCAACTGCGGGATGCAGGGCAACAAAAGGAAACGGAAACAGGCAAGCTAGAAAGGGCCGAAAATGGCACAAGAAGAGAGAGGGAGGGGAACCCAACCAAAGGGGGGCCAACACCCAGCCTGCGACGTGTGTTGGATTGTGATCCCTCCCGTCCAACCTCGTAACGAGTGGGGGATGCATTGCCTATCCACAGAACGTAGTGGATCCCACTAGACGCGCCTTCGGCGCTCAAGCAAGCTTGCTAGTATGGGATCCTTACTCCGTTCTATGGACTTGTCGACGTCTCTGGAGGTCTCAGCTCCACTGGCCACGACACTGGCCGGTTGCTTCGCGCTGGCGTTCTCCAGCGGGTGCACGTCCTCGCAGCAACTGCGGGATGCAGGGCAACAAAAGGAAACGGAAACAGGCAAGCTAGAAAGGGCCGAAAATGGCACAAGAAGAGAGAGGGAGGGGAACCCAACCAAAGGGACCTCTGTGCGATGCATCCCCTGGGGTCCGGGCGGCATCACCCTCTGGCGTCTATCGTCACGGAAACCTGTCGCTGCACCTCCGCCGCTCGCCGCGTCCGCAGCAGGCAGTTCCATCCGCTGCTCCGACGTTCGCGCACGTCAATCGGGCCCCGGCGGCCAGGGCCCGCGCCTGCAAAACGACATTGGGAGAACCCAACCAGGGAGAGAGAGGGAGGGGAACCCAACCAAAGGGGGGCCAACACCCAGCCTGCGACGTGTGTTGGATTGTGATCCCTCCCGTCCAACCTCGTAACGAGTGGGGGATGCATTGCCTATCCACAGAACGTAGTGGATCCCACTAGACGCGCCTTCGGCGCTCAAGCAAGCTTGCTAGTATGTGTGTGTGTGTGTGTGTGTGTGTGTGTGTGTGTGTGTGTGTGTGTGTGTGTGTGTGTGTGTGTGTGTGTGTGTGTGTGTGTGTGTGTGTGTGTGTGTGTGTGTGTGTGTGTGTGTGTGTGTGTGTGTGTGTGTGTGTGTGTGTGTGTGTGTTGCGGACCCGTTTTAACGTGGTGCCTCCCTTCACAAAAGTACGACCACGCTCATATAGGAGTAGGAGTCTCTGTTCGCTGTGCAAAAGTGCATCCGCGGCCTTAGACCATCCGATCCGTGATGATGCTGCTTGAGGCGACAGCAGGTCTCCGCCGCTTTGTTTGTACGTACCGGGTCGATAAGCTAATCACGCTGCCAGGGGGTTCTGTTTCGAGTGTACAATTAGTTGCTATTAAAGGGGGGTCGAATAATTTAAAAAGGTTTCGGGTAGCCGAACAGGAGCAGGATCAAATAGTGGTAGTGTTTTTAGACAACCAGACAGTGTCAAATAACTGTTACTATTCTTTCTCACTCAGGACTTCGGCCTGTTGTGTTTGTGTGATTTGTCGTGTTGGGGTAGACCCGCGTGACCTCACGTCCGTTCAACACGTGGTTCGGTAGTTACAGCACGTGGGATCCGTTCGGTTCTTTCTGTCTGGCAGCATCGTCGAGAATTTCTTTCCAAGCTTCCTTGGCGCTTATGTAGTCGGGGTAGACCCGCATGACCTCACGTCCGTTCAACACGTGGTTCGGTAGTTACAGCACGTGGGATCCGTTCGGGTTTTTGTCTGGCAGCATCGTCGAGCATTTCCTTCCAAGCTTCCTTGGCGCTTATGTAAAAAACCCCACAGACAACTTCGTGAACGCATGAGCTACGTCTTCGGGGTTCACGCGAAGCGGATGGCGAGCAAGCTCCGGGAAGAGGCAGAGCAGGGCCGGCCGGTGGAGATCCAAGACCGCTTCTTCCACCTCACCTTCGACACCATCAACAGCGTCGCATTCAACCGGCACGTGGACTCGCAGTCGGGCAATCCGGCGGACTGCACGTTTCAAACGGCCTTCGACGCCTGCCAGCGGGCGATCATCAACCGGTTCTTAACGCCGTGGTGGCGCGTCTGCAAGTACTTCCAATGCTCGAAGGACGAGCGGATCATGACTGCCGGACTCGAAGTCATCAACAAATACTTGGAACAGGTCGTGGACGATTACGTTGACGTAAACGGACAGGTGCCTTGCTTTCTTTTTGTGTAACCACCATGCATTGTTGTTCCAAAAATAGTAGTTGGCAGCGTACACCTTACGACTTGCACAGACAACACCCCGGAATCTCAAGCGAACTTTAACTCTGTAAAGACAATCTGCAGTTTGTCTTTATAGAGTAAAAGATCGCTTGAGGATCCGGGACTTTAGAGTCGCCGGGTGTCAAATGGGCTCATTTAAAGCAAACGCGTACGGGTATCCCATGAAATTCTGGGCAAAAACTTGGTGCGTTTCGCCCTTTTGTTTGTGAAGTTCAGCTTCGTGCGTGCTCGTGGTGAGTGATCGGGCTCCTGTTAGCGCCTTGACACCTTTTTTTTAAGGTTCTTGTTGCCGGTCTCATTAGTCACAAAGCTGCGAGCCATGGTTGAAGTGTGCATATGTGTCTACAGCCCCTTCACTACCCGACTCCCAGCCTCAATGGTCAACCGGAGACCCGAACCTTTAAACCGCAATAAACGCTAAAAACAGGTGCGACCAGGGCTGACGGCCGACGATCAGACGCTGATCGGATTGTACATGCGGCAGGCGCAAGAGGAAGGGAAGGCGGTTGACCGGGTCGTGATCCGGGACATGATCATGAACTTTGTGATCGCAGGGCGGGACACGACAGCGTCGGCGCTGACTTCGTGCATCGAGCTGCTGACGGAGGACGGGAACGAGTCCTGGCAAGACCGCCTGTGCAGTGAGGCTGATTCGTGCTTTGCGGGGCACATGGGCGAACCGCTGACGCTGGACGACATCGCCGACCGATCCGTCGCAGCCGAAGCCGTGCTGTTGGAGGCTCTGCGGCTTCGCCCGGCGGTTCCAATCAACGAGAAGGTCTGTGTGGTGGAGACCCGCCTCCCCTCCGGTATCACGCTCCCCGTCGGCACCTCGGTCAGCTGGTGCGTTAACGCGACGAACCGCATTCCGAGCATCTGGGGCGCCGACGCCGACGTGTTCAACCCGACTCGGTGGATCACCGAGGGCGACACGATCACGACGAAGTACGACGAATACAGCTACCCGACCTTCAACGCGGGCCCGCGGCTGTGCCTTGGCAGGAACATGGCCATCCTCGAGGGCAAAATCGCGCTGTTAACCCTCTTCGCGCAGTTCCGGTTCTCCCGCGCCGGGCGTGCGCCCCCCAGGCCCGTCACGTCGGTGACGTGGCAAATCGCGAGGGGCTTCGAAGTGAACGTCCACCTTCGGTGTTAGGAAAAAATGCATGAAAAGGAATGAAAACGCACTGCCCCAGACCCTGCTCTAACAGCATGCACAAAGGAAAACACCCCCCTTCCTCCCCCCGCCTCACAAGTCAATCGGAGACTTCAAAAACCCGACCGCTTACCACAAGAAACAGTCGAGAAAAGAAAACCCCCGGGGCTCGAAGACGACTTGTTGCTAGCTGTCGCAGTGTACTGCCTAGCCTCGTACGAAAAAGGAGCTTGTTTTTGTATAAGCACCTGCTTTGTAGGAAATGCTTGAGGAGACTGCCAGTTGCGATAGATCAAAGGAGGTAAATGTGCTGTAGCCCACAACGAAGCACAGGTAAATCTTGGTTTAGTGGCGGGCGTAAGCGTTCAACAATGTGCACGGGTCCGTTGGTGCCGGATAGACAAAAAACGTTTTCTGGGGGGGGGGGGGATGTGCTTTTCTTGTACTTTTTTCACGGCAGAAAAGCACCGTCTTCCTGAATGGAAGTCAGCCGACAGAGCATACCAAGAGCTTCTCGTTAGCTCTGCATCATTAAGCGATGCAATCTTGGTGACATACTCCTGCCCTTAAGTAGCAGGGACGCGACACAGCACTTGCAGTCATAGTGTGTGAGTGCACGTGCGCGTGTGTATGTGTGTCCGAAGCCATCCACACGCCCATATTCGTCATTATTGAATCCTTTCGGGTTTTGCCTGCGTACACTGCTTAGATTGGATGCTGTTTCCTCCTTCCATTTTCCCCCCCGGGGGGAAAATGGACCCACTCTTGTTCCCAAGGCGAAAAACAGTTGTTTTCACCGCACAAACGGAGAACACTGAACTGTGCTCGCCCACCTCACTGTGGCCCAAACCCCAAACACTTATCTTACGCGACGAGCCATCCCGTCATGTCAACCGAAGACGTGAAAGCTGGTTCGCTCCAGACAGGTTTCCCTCAGGACAGCTAGAACCAAGAGGAGTTCCGCCAGGTAAAGAATGCTGGGAGGACTTGGGGAAATCGCTCGACCGATTCTCAAACTGTACAAGGGAGTTGCTTCATTGAACCCACGTAGAACCCACGCTGAAGTGAGCCACTCTGGGTCAGTAGGACTGGCGCACAGGCTTCAAAACAAGAGACAGTTAACAGAAGGCCACACAACAAAAGCGTTCGCATACAAGTATTGCTCTGAGAAACGATGCACTGGGCGCGCCCTCCCAGCTGACACCAGCAAACAAACAATCGTTCGATAAGCACCATCCATGCGCCATGCACGGGATCATCGCACAGAAGTCTGGTGGTTCGCTTGAGTCTATGACTTAAAAAAAGTTGCACATTCGCACCCACAAGTCTAGCATCGGCGTGTTGCACCCCCCACCTTGAACACCTCCTCTCTGCAGGCACTCAGCTGCACTGATTATGGTTCGTCTTAAGTTCGTGGCTTAGCGGAACCGAAGAATGTTGAACACATAACCCTTCCAAACACGTTCTTGCAACCCCCCCCCCCCCCCCCCCATTTCGTTAGGGTGCAACATGGTATGCTGCGCTCTTTCCCCTTTTCCCCTTTTGTAGCTCAACCATTGGTGCTGCACACCGCAACCCCATGTCCACCATGATTTGCGGCGTTTACTAGATCGCCACCTCAAAGTGAAGGTAAGAACGTGCTTAGAATCGTTACGTGCTCAACGGCCCTGTTTACTCCGTGTTTTGGTCCTTCAAGCCACGGACACATGAGGCGGACCATATCAGCGCGGAACCGAAGTGTCTGCAGACACAGGACACGAGTCTGGTTTGCCACGACAGCACAGGAAAAACCGTCTCGGGAAGATTAGGCCCTACAATCGTCTGCACAGTACAAAACCCCAGGGCGCGCCCTCTACTTGTGACCACGCTAGAACGCACTGTCTTCCCCTTTTTATTTACATAAGCGCCAGCTTGAAAGGAAATGCTCGACGATGCTGCCCGACAAAAAACAGAAGGAATCCCAAGTGCTGTAACTATCGAACCACGTGTTGAACGGACGTGAGGTCATGCGGGTCTACCCCTACACGACAAATCACAACAGGTCAAAGTCCTGTGTGAGAAAGCAACACACGGTGGTGTAAGCGAAGAACAAACCAAATTGTGTTTGTATTGTATTTGCCCCTTACCTCTATATTTCCTCCCTTCCGTTCGGAGTCGAAGCAGCTACGTCGAGTATTTTGTAGCACCTGTTTTCTAAATTTAGGAAATTTAGGAATACTTGAGGAGGCTGCCAGTTGCGAAATTTCCAAGAAGGTACTCATCGGTCGATGACTCCCCACTATCGCAACAATATTTCCAATCCCCCAGGAGGAAAATGTGCTGTAGCCCACACGAAGCACAGGTACATCTGGGTTTAGTGGTGTACGCGTTCAACGAAAAACCTACTTTACAGTTGTATTGTTTCCCCTCTAGCCCCCGTCGAAATATTAAATAATAAGCACAAGGCAGCCCCTCGAGTATTAACGGTGGCAATCTGCGAAGGCAACTCCGCAAATAGCAGCCACGGCCCGCCAAACTGAATATCTGCCAAACAAACACAAAGATCAAAAGACATCAATCTGTATGCGGGATTGTCGGAAACGCACAAACAACCCCAGAGTTTCCAGCGAGCTTTCACTCTATGAAAGTCTTGCAAGGCTCTCTGGATTCTCTAAAGAAATGCCAACCCCGTCGCACGTGTTGCGGGCGCTCCACCTGCTGAATACCTCGCTGGGAGGCTCTCGCAGCAGCTGTGCGAATCGGTGGACAGGGCGGCATTTTGTCTACCAACAACCTCAACCCTAAGATAACACCCGCCACCTCGCGTTTTCGTGTGCGCTTTCGAGTATACGTACCTTTACCTTTGAGTAGAGTATAAATTTACCTTTACCTTCGAGTAGGCGTTTACCTTTACCTTTGAGTAGACGTTTACCTTCGAGTTTACGTTTGCCTTTACCTTTGAGTAGACGTTTGCCTTCGAGTAAACGTTTACCGTTACCTTCGAGTATACGTTTACCTTTACCTTTGAGTAGACGTTTACCTTCGAGTAGACGTTTACCTTTACCTTTGAGTATACGTTTACCTTTACCTTTGAGTAGACGTTTCCCTTTGAGCATACGTTTATCTTTACCTTTGAGCAGACGTTTACCTTCGAGTATACGTTTACCTTTACCTTTGAGTATACCATACATGTAACCCCCGACAAATTTGTGGGGGAAAATCGGGGGAAATCGGGGGCTAAAACCCCCCCGATTTCTAAAATCGGGGGAAATCGGGGGGGTGTCAATGTAGTGCACCGGCTGGGAAAAAGTTTTTTTCGGCCCATTGGCATGACTACCAATTTGGAAGGCTGAGAAATAAAATAGAATCTTTGAGAAATGGCGAACGAACGGAAATATGTTAGGCAGCGGGACGGCCCCGCAGAAAATAAGAGTGCTAAAAAGAAGAAGCTAGTGCCTATCGAAGTCGGAAGCAGCGCAGCGTCGAACCGAAAGCCCGCGCAACTAAGCGCAACTGAAAGCAGTCCGAATGCCAACCCCGGCAGTTGTCAAGGAAGCGCGGGCGTTGGGCGAAATACTCGCAAAGCAGCCGCAAAAGCTGACCGGGTCGCACAAGACGTGCCTCGGCTTCCGAGGTGGTGAAGCAGCATGCGGAGTTTTGTTCAGCCAACGGCTTTCTGCTGAAGAACAAGGAAATCCGGGACGGGCTAAACAGGCGGCGGCTACGATGAAGATGTTGTTATCTTCGACAGCCAGCGATGCATACCCAGAAGAAGAGGGCCTATACAGAGCACCCGGTTTACGACATCTTCATCAGTCTTCGGTTCCTTCACCCAGCAATGGTCCTCCTTGAGCGAACCAGACGGTGCCTCTATCGAGGCAATGTGTGCTCTGTTTGCCGCGAGCTTCGCCGGTCGGTCAGAAGAGGTGTCCGGGCAGTTTGTGCAGTGGGCCGGCAGTGCTACGCTGACAAGCACCCGCGGTACAGCCCACGACTAATGGGCATCCTACACGGGGGAGCTTCCGGCACGGCAGTGCTTCGCTAAAATGTGTCTCAAGCTTTCACCGACCGTCACACACGTGGATTCGGCCTTCAGTACACTGAACGTACTCGAAGAGAAAAAGACGCCGCCGGTTGAAGCCGGAGATCATCGCAACGCGCGACTGATGGTGAACGGCGATGTCGCAGATGAGATTCGCGAGAAGATGGTTGAGTGCCATGAGACATCTTCAGAGGAGTCGGACTTGGTGAGTAGGTGTCATGGCCCGTGAGAAATAGCCGGAGAAAAAGTGTTTCGAAACACGTCGAAATAGTTATTTAATGCGATGTATGCACTTGTTTTCCCCATCTCTTTGCCTTGCAGACAGGTAGAGTCCAACTATGAATACCCCCGTTTCCCCCCGATTTCCCCCGATTTCCCCCCGATTTCTGCTTAGCCATCAGACCCCCGATTTTCCCCGATTTCCCCCGACAAATTTGTCGGGGGTTACATGTATGGTATACGTTTACTTTACCTTCGAGTAGACGTTTCCTAGTGACTGGGCGACTATTCGGGTGTGACTGGGCGAACCCACTCTATCTCCTGCTTCTGAGGCTGGCGACCGTGTTGCTGTGTTTTTTATCCGAGTCCTTCCGAGGTTAAGGCCAGGAGGTAGGGCGCTCCTATTGTTTCACGACGGTTTTGGTCCGTCGTGGGCTTTCCGTGGCGTGGCGCAGTCGTTCAGTGCTTGACGATCCTGACCTGGGGGTCCTGGGTTCGGAGGGATTCTTGACAAATCAGCGGATCAAGCTCCGCCGGACCATTCTTTTCCCCGTGCAGCGTTGCGGGGTTTCTGGTACTGTTGAGCCGATCCGTCCCCATCTCTTGAATCTGCATCGAAGTGCCTGCCGCTGTTTATCACAGTGAATCACGGTCCACCACGGTCTATCAGATCCATCTCTAGTCCCTTGAGCTGCATCGAATTGCCCGGTGCTGTATTCTTCGGTCTATCACGGTCTATCAAGAGGGGATGGACCGGCTCATACTGTGATCACGGGCGCTCAAACGCGTGGCTCTCACGGTACGGACCCCGAATTTGCCATCAAACGCCGAAATCGGCATTAGGCTCCCACGGGAGAAGGGCTCGGCAATTGGCTGCAACACGGTTCCTCTAGACCCCCAAAAGGGGGGAGGAAAGGGTGTGTCGTAGTACTCATGTAAAGGGGGGGGCGGGGTCGAATAATAACAGTTATTCGACACACGTCTGGTTGCCTAAAAATACTACCACCACCACTACCACAATTTGATCCTGCTGCTGTTCGGCTACCCGGAACTTTTTTTAGTATTCGACAAATCGAATAATAACACAGGTGTTATTATTCGACCCCCTTTACTTTGTCCGAAGATCGATCCCTTCGAAGAAGCCCTACTAGCGTGATCCGAGACTCTGTTTACGTGTCGGATTCGAACTATTACTACTACTATCGAAATCATGCAAACACCGCAAGTGAAACGTTGGCTCGTCCTCGCGGGTTTGTGCTGCTCACGATTGCGTCAATCAAGAGATTGCACGATATGGCTAACTTGTCCAGGGCCTGGATGTCGTGCATTTTCAAGCACTGGCAAACAAAACCTGGGCTACTGACGTAGGGTTTGTCCATTGCTAAGCCCCTACGACCGTATAAAACCCTGATTAGAACAAAAACACCTTCTTTTTGCTATCTGTTTTGTCAAGCTCAACCGTCCCTTCTTTTTTTTACCCGACGAGACGGTTTTCCGGTACCAAAATGACAGACCGTCACCGCAACTACGGCACAATTGCTGAAGAGTGCGAATCCGTCGGTTCATGTACCCAAACGAACATTTTTGTGTTAACAATGCATTGTTGGTACTAAGAGTACTACATGACACTGCACAAACAAAAAAAATGCGCCAGACAAATTTTTTGAGGAGGTCTGACCGTATGTAAGGTGTGTGAAAGCCACTGTGGCGATGAGTGTGAGTGTGAGGTTGCAACCAAGAGTCAGAGCATAGTGTGTACGTCTGATTTAGAATGCTGCCAACCACCGTGCGGAAAACACCGACTATTTAGTGTCGAGGCACGGTGTTGGGGGCACAAATAGGTGTTCAATGGGGGATGATGAAGGTTATCGCCGAGGCATAGACCTGAACAATCGCCACACTGATTGCTCCCCGGATTAAAGAAGCTCGCCTGTCGTGTTGCCGATATTCATCGCAGCGCGCGAGTTCTTGTTTCGTTACGAGTCGCATCTTGCACTTCGCCTAAGACGCGACTTGCTCGCAGGTTGTTCTATCCTGGCACAGGGCCAGACTCAGCCGTGTGCACAAAAACTGTACACCGCGAGGTAGCAGAAAGAAGAAAGATCACAATCAGAGAGTCCGACTCGCCTCAATCCTCAGCAATACAAACGTCAACCAACAGTACACGCGCTCCCGCTCTTTTTTCTATCTTCTCAGAGAACCGCAAACACCACAAAACCTGGTCCTCGGCCCTTACCAGGTAATCCCAGCAGAGCCGGCAATCGAGGGTCATCGCGACTGCTTTCCCTTTTCATTTTCTTTTTTCATCGCAAGCACCTGCTTTGGAGGAAACATCCGAGGAGGCCGCCAGTTGCGAAATCTCTAAGGAGGATTGTGCCACCAGGTGGGGGTCCTGATAACCCTGAACAGTTTCGCCCCCTGCTCAGGCGTCAACTGTGGCGGCAGCCACGAACGTGTTGCCCACAAGACCTAAAGGACCAAACACCCAGGCACTTGGGCAGCCAATGCGGGTGCATGGCACGTCAGAGTCGCCCCAATTCGCAGCTTGAGTACCCAACCGTGATACTTGCCCACTCCGTATCCTCTCGTCTCCCACCGCAGGCACTAGTGCCCATCACCGCCAGTGAGCACTATGACTTTGTGAGGCACTTCGTTGTCTTGGACCGGAAGCTCCCTGCACTCTAACTCGTCTCTCTCTCTCTCTCTAAACTTTACCCGCCAGAAATACTCAGGGTCTTTTCTGGGGTGGGCTGGAGTGGGGATTTTCCCCACTCCAGATTCTTGGCGAAAATCTGAGTGGGCTGGAGTGGGGTTTTTTTTTTCTGTTCATTGCAGCATCGCCAGAAAAGCTGCGACCCCACATCGCAACGCAATCGCTCCAGAAGTGCGGAAAAAGGGGCAGAAAAAAGAAGAGAAAGGAAGAAAGAAAAACAGACGAGACAAGCAGGAAATGCAGCACGTGTTGACAACCAACGACGAGACCCACCTGAGAGAGTACAGAACGAGCCCCTGTGCGGCGCCGACGAAAACGAGATGACACTGGAGGAGGTTCTCAACGGCTTCGTAATAGGTACCAGGAACCGGGATGACAAGGCGGCAGAACGGGCATCGTGGCAACCAACAAAGACCTGCAAATCGGTACCCGACGACTACGCAAAATCGCCATCCCACCACACCTTGTCAAAAGGGTGGGCATCAGCCGAAACTACCAACATAAAGGAAAAGAAATGGTGCGGGTGTGAAGACAAACAATAACAACATAAAAAACGACGGACTGACGTTCATCGTCGGAAACACAAACAATGTCGCGGCAGGGAACACTTGCAGGGTTTTTTACGCCACTCAAACGTAAGCGCGAGGACTCGACAGGCGATGAGGCCACAGAGACACCACCAACCCAACAAGGTGATCCACCTTCTCAGCCGACACCTGAAGTACAGCCACCGACACAACCCCCTCCTGGACCACTTCAAGCTCAGCCACCTGCCTCTGAACGCCAAGTCCCAGCAAACCAGCAGATCCTCCATAACTACATGGCTTGGTCGGCAGTGTTGTTGGAAGAGCAAGGAAAACTGCGGGGTTTGACGTGGAAGAGAACAGGGATCGGGTACCTCAAGAAAGCTGATTTCATGGCTCGAGTCCAGGAACACGACAAAGGACCGAAACGTCAGCAGCAGGCCACGCAGCAAGCACCACTGCCCGACGCCGACAAAGCATCCGAGGGCTACGACTCCGCCGCCTCGCAGGCTTCGAGAACGTCGCAGAGCTCAAAGAAGTGGCACACGAAGGTGAGCAAAAAGCAGCTGCGGTGTCAGTTTCCAGGGGTCACTGACGACGTTCTTTGGGCGGGAAAAGCAGAAGGAGAGGAGGGTTTTGAGTGGAGTGCAGAACCGAAGACATTCATACCGGTGTCGGAACGAACTGTGCCTCCGCACGAAAGAGCGGCAGCAAGAAAGAAGAAAGAGACGAAGGACCCTGTTCAACCTATCGCTTCGTATGAGCAGTGGGATCTTGAGGTCTCGCGGTTATTGGATCAGAGCGTTGTTGTTGAAGACTCTTTGACCCAAAGTACGCGTTCGGACACGACTGCGATAGTGATGCAGCATTGATCGACACTTTCGTTGAACACTTCACAACGTGCAAAACGGTCCAAGTGACAGGAAAAGAGGACAGACATTTCCAGCCGATGTGGAGTGCTGCCCAGGGTCGGGGTGTGAAGCACGAGCTACCCCAATTGCTCAAGACCATTCAGATGACCAAGGAAAGGTGCACAGATCCCGAGGCTTTCAGCTTTCAGGATGCCTTGCTTTATGCCATGAAGCACGAGGCGCAAGCACTCCCACGTGCAGTCTCCGCCATGCGGTTGGTCGCCACTTATCCCTCAGGGACGAGTGCTGTTGAGCGATCATTCAGTGTTCTCAAAGACACCCTGGATCTTTTAAGGAACCGGCTCACGAGCGGACATTTGGATATGATCCTGCGCATCCGTATCGAGGGTCCACCAGAGCTTTCGATGGTCTTTTTGGAGAAGGTTGTTGACCGTTTTGTCGAGATGGTCCCGAGCCGTCGCCTAAACTTTGTGCAGGCGAAGGCCAATTCTGCATAGTGGGATCTGTCCCAGGTTGTTCCACGACTATCATTCCTAAATGCAGCACCCGTTTTTTTGTGACACAACCCTCGTTCACTCCCTTCCTGCTGTGGCAACTGAACCCATGTGAAGACAACGAACTAACCGGCCTAATAGGCACCAGGAGAACGTCGATTTAAGCTGCCTTGGGGGAAAAGCCCGCAGCCAGCACCACAAAGCGCAATTTGCGTGGATTGCTTGGCAATTCGGCTCTGAAAACGCGTCGAAAAGTTTCCCCACTCCAGCTCGAAAATTTGAAATCCTAGAAAAACCCCTGAATACTGAAAGAAAAACGAGATACAGAGGAAAACGAAAAAGATGTTGCTCATCGTCGGCTTCTCGCTCGTGCTGCTGGCGACGTGCGTGTGGATGGTGGCGGCGAAGAAGGGCGTGATCAAGGGGCTCCCGTGGCACTCCGAGCACGTGTTTTTCTGGGGCTCGCTGCTCCACGCGCACCGGGTCGTGCTGCGCGACAAGACGGCGATGCCGCTCGAGATCCTGAAGGAGCACCGCCGGCACGACTTCTCCGCGTTCGGCCTCGCGTTCCCCGGCGGCCTGGTCATCGTCCTCCTCGTCGACCCCCGCGACATCCGGTGCCTGCTCAAAGAATCGTTCCTCAACTTCGAGAAGGGCGGCAACTTCTGCGACATTTTTTCCGGCCTCCTCGGATCGGGCATCTTCAACGTCAACGGCGCCGAGTGGAAGAGCCAACGGGCCATCGCCTCGCATCTGTTCAACAGAAGGTATCCCCTTTAGGGCAGTGGTTCACATAACCAGGGGATTGGGCCCCTGGTTTTCAGCCTCGGGTTTTCCCTGTACAACTTCAGGTGAAAAATCTCT
Organism: Diplonema papillatum; assembly: GCA_030068145.1. Taxonomy (NCBI): domain Eukaryota; phylum Euglenozoa; class Diplonemea; order Diplonemida; family Diplonemidae; genus Diplonema; species Diplonema papillatum. Next base: position 128,062 of record JAPJBO010000589.1, read on the forward strand.
CATCAAGGGGTTGGCACAGCGCTCTTGTTAAGGATCAGCCACTTTGGCCGGATGGCCGGATAAACCAGACCCCCCCCCCCCTGGGCACTATTACACCATTATGAAAGAAGCAGACGAATGGGTGTGTTATGACGACCAGCAAGTATCAGTGCTCTCATGGGAAGCATGTGCCGGAAAGTTCGTTTCGAACGGTTACATCGTCTCCCTTGAGAAGATATAAACACTTTCACTCAGTGGAAGCAGTGCCCCGTGGCGGTTGGTTACGAGCCACAACCCAAACCAGAACCCCCTTTTTTTAATCTGACGAAGGAAGGATGCGATAAACATTGGAACCAGAAAGTTGTGAAAGCACCGGAACAGGACCGAAAGTCCCCGTCCAAAGGACCCACTGAAGAGCTCTAACTTTGGATTGGTATGCGTTCAAGAGCGAAACCAGAGACAAAGAACGAGGTGCTCACAACACCGCGGTGAAAAAAAGAAAAAAAGAAAAAAAGAATACAGAGGAATAGTCCCTCAAGGTTCCAGACCCTACCTGCGGAGTCTTACACTCCCTGCGACCCTTTTCCCTTTCCCCTATTTTATTTTACACTTTCTTCGACGAAGACTTGATGCTAGCATCAAACATGCATGCGAGGCAGTACTCTGCCTAAACATTAAACTAAGTTTTCCCCCCTCTACAGCACGGTGGACTTACAGGGGTTCCTGTATGCTGTACAGCATACAGGAATCCTGTATGCTCCTAGCATACAGCCTGTATGCTACAGCATACAGCTGTAAGCTGTAACGTTCAAGTTCTAGTAGATTCCAGTGAGTAGCGACCGGAAACTTGGAAAAAAGAAAAGGGGAAAGCGCACCGATACGACATTTGTGAGAGCTAAACATTCGAAAGCAAGAACCTGTTCAGGTCTTTCACTGCGCGTTGTGCACTTCACGGACGTGCTTGTTGCGGGCTGTTTGCGATGGTAACCTGTCAAAACACAACGGGCAGCAGTTCGGGGTGAGCTCTCCCTTGTGGTTGGAGAAGTAATGCTGTGATAAGCCGCGCACTGCGATTGAGGTGCCGCAGATTTTGCACTTTCCTTTGCAGAGAGGACGAGGCTTGTTGCTATTCTCACGGTGTTTCTGGTCGTAGTGTCTGCAGACTGAGACATTGGTCGCCAGGGATTGGATCATCCTCTGTTTTGCCGACTACATCAGCGACATTATATGTCCGACATAGTTTCGATGATGTTTTTTCGCATGTCCTTATGTCCGACATAGTTTCAGAATGCCCCTTATATGTCCGACATATTTTCGGACAAGTCCTCAGATACTTTCAAACTTTCCCTTATATGTCCGACATACTTTCATGTTGCTCCTTATATGTCCGACATATTTTCATATTGCCTCTTATATGTCCGACATATTTTTCAGAATGTCCCTTATGTGTCCGACATATTTCCAAGTTACCCTTATATGTCCGACATATTTTCAAAATGTCTCTTAAATGTCCAACATATTTTCGAACTTACCCTTATATGTCCGACATATTTTCAAGTAGCCCTTACATGTTGGGATACTATTTTGACTTTCATCCACCTTACCGTGCACATCTGCAAACACCATGGTGATTCCGCCTCCACCAAAAAATTGAAACCCGGCTCTGGGTAGTGGCGAGCGTTCACAGAAGGAACCGTGCGCCATCGTTGCGTATGCGTAACAAACCCACGGTGGGATTCGGAGCTCATGTTGGGGTCATGTGCTTTTCGAGTAACCAAATGACATGATATAACCCCGCAAATACACAACAGATCAAAGAAAGATGGTGAAAGGTGGAAAGTGCAGATCAAGCGGAAGTAGAATGTGCACACGCGTACGTTTTCCTTGACTTACTATGCTGTGTTTTGAAAGCTGTTGAGGGGCCCCTCCATAGGTTTTCGCATGATTCGTTCGCCTCTGTAACACTATCCGTTGTAGTTAGTCTTTGTTAGGAAGCTTTTGACCCCCATTTCTCGAAAAGACAGTTTACAACACAACCCCGATGATACTCGTCTTTTCCTGTGTTCGTCTAGCACAGCTGCCGTCCGACCGAGGGGGTTCCGACTACAGGTCTTTTATGTCGAGTGCACAACGCAGTTTGATGTGTCAGGGTCGTATACATGTACATACTGACCGGACTTCCGCCTGAGTTCAGCTCCAAAAGGTTGTTTCGAACCGGCAACCTGTGATCCCTTCGATGAGTGCGGACAGGCCGCGCTGCTCCGTAGCGCGGCCTTGCGTTCGGTTCAAGTCACTGACTTCAAGAAATCATCCACCCTTGCACGATGCAATGTGGAGGCACCCACATATTGGACCCAAATGGTGGACCCAAATGTTGGACCCAAATGTTGGACCCAAATGTTGGACCCAAATGTTGGACCCAAATGTTGGACCCAATCGTTGGACCCAAATGTTGGACCCAAGTGTTGGACCCAAATGTTGGACCCAGATGTGGACCCCAAGTTTGGACCGAAATGACCGGGATGTGAGACACCTTGGACATATAAGGGTAACTTGAAAATATGTCGGACATATGAGGGTAATCCTGAAAATATGTCGGACATCATCCGCGAAAATATGTCGGACATATAAGGGGATTTTGAAAAATATGTCGGACATCAAAAAATATGTCGGACATATAAGGGGCATTTTGAAGATATGTCGGACATATAAGGGGCATTCTGAAAATATGTCGGACATATAAGGGTAAGGGTAGAAAGTTTTTTTTTGTGCCCATGTTCGCGCGCGCGCAAAATTTTCCAAACCTCCGGGAAAAAAAAACTTTTCAACAGGAAAGTGCAGGGGTGTATGGAACTCGGGACCCCCGGTCCTGGGTTTTTGAAACCGCGACTTTTTTTCCAATTTTCATACAGGGTTTTTTTTCTAACTTTCGTTGTGCATGCACTTTTATTCTAGGTTTGGGTTGTTAACAGGTTGTTAACAGGTCGTCGCGCTCAGGCGCGCGTTTGGTGCCTCGCGACTCCTTCGACTGCTCGTCCAGGTTCATCGGTTGCGCGTCGATTTCTGCTTCTTCACGGCGCTTGGGCGATGGCCGCGCTTCGATGGGCGCTCCTCTACGCCGTTTTGTTGTCGGGTTCGACGCAGAGTTCGTTCGCCGCATCTTCGCTCGCTCGCGTCGGTTGTTACTCGTCTTCTGCTGCCTCCCCGGTAGCAGGAACACTCGATACGAGAACTTTACACAGCCTTCAGGGTGTAGTTGGTTCAAAGAAAAAGTCAAGTTTTCCCATTCAAGCATCAGACTGCAACCGTAGCATGGTGGCGGTAAGGGGTCCGTTCAAAAGAAAAAGGTGAAGCAGAAGGTTTCGTGTCCAACTGACATGACACAAATTGCGGTTTTCCTTCGCCGTTCGACGTGATGGTCTTTTGTAGGCACACCTGTGTAGCTCCCTTGCCCAAACCTTTTTGACGAAGCCGTGTGTTGGCTCAACAAGCAGAACGATACGCACGACGTGAGAGTCGAGCACAAGAAAAGCAAAACAACTACGAAATGACACGCAAAGTCTCTTCATGCACACACGAACGGCACAGTGTGGCATGACAGACTTGTGACAAATTGTCGATTTTTTGGTCCGCCAAAATCACTCAGAGTATGTTAAACCCTGCCTCTAACATGCTTTGCATCCTGGCTGAGTCTGGCAGAGTCTCGCCAGAGTCCAGCCTGAGTCTGGCGACTCAGTCTGGACTCAGGCAAACTCAGGCTGGGCAAATATTTATTAGTGTCCGGGTCACTTCAGTGGGGCAGTGAGGGCCAAGAATCACAATCACAATTGCAATCACAAGGATTAAAACCCAGCCACCTGAAAGGGACTAGTGATCTGGTACTTTAGGCACCACCTCAAGAACCACATCACAAAGCTGTTGAGCACGACACACACAGGTGCAAGACAACTTGTAAAGCTTACAGCGTTAGGTATAGGGTAGTACCAGTACTCAACGAACCGCGATTTTTGCGGTTCAGCGTTAATTGCCTGTAGGTGAGCACTGGACCAGCTTTAGGGCCCAATTTCAGGTGTTCAAGTTTCCTTTGCAACACTCAATTTTTGTCTGGTTAGGACCACTTGATTTCAGTGTGTGGGGTCCCAGTTTGTTGTCTGATACACCATGCACATCTGCAAGCTTGCTGCCAAAACCTCAGTGACCAACCACTGAAGTGACCAGGTGCGGTACTTCAGTACCAGTACAGTAGTTCAACAGTGCAGCCGCCCAGCCTGAGTTTGCCTGAGTCCAGACTGAGTCTGGCTGAGTCGCGCTGACTCAGGCTCGACTCAGGCTGGACTCAGGCTCGACTCAGTCTGAGTATTTTTTCCCGGAGTATTTCTCGCCAGACTCAGCCAGGATGCAAAGCATGCTCTAAACGCGGAAATTCGGTGTTTTTTTGGATTTGTCTGTCTCTTTTGGTGCCCCCCTGGTCCTCGTGAGAACCCGAATCTTCGTTTCTCCTCTTCGGGGACGTTGTGGTTTCCTAGCCAAGAAAAGTTTTTTTTCTCGAAAAGTTTTATTTTTGCGCGCGCGCGCGGAAATTTTTGGGGGTCAAAATAACATGGGCACAAAAATAAAAACTTTCTACCCTAACTTGAAAATATGTCGGACATATAAGGGGCATTCTGAAAATATGTCGGACATATAAGGGGCATTTTGAAAATATGTCAGACATATAAGGGAATTTACCCAAATAGCAATCACCTTTTAGTGCGCTAATAAGGTGACAGTGGAACCATGCTCGTGCAGTTCTTCGACAGAGAGTCGTTTGCACATGTACAGGTCCTTCAGCCAATTCGGTGCAGAGGTAGTACAGTACGGAACGATGGCTTCTGCCCCCTTTAAAGTATCTCTGAAAGTAGCATACAGGCTGTATGCTGTAGCATACAGGTAGTTTAGCATCCAGCCACAGCATACAGGGACCCCTGTAAGTCCACCGTGAGTGCAGTTGCCTTGGAGGCTGGGTGGTCAAATTCTCGGAGGTGAAATGGTCAAAATTCCCTGCCAAAAGTGGGCCCACAAAAATTTTCCAAAGTGTGGTATTTGGGGTATTTGGGGCAAAAAAAAATTTTTTTTGTAGGAAAAGAAACTTGTTTCTTTGAAGACTAATAATAATCCGAACGACAGGTTTGCCGCTCCCAATCCGTCCAGAGGAACAAAGCAGCTTGCTTCCCCTCCCTCCCTTCCCACTTGCTTCATTTTTCTTCGGAGTTCCCGTGGCACCACTTCATGTGGTCAGCAGCAAGATTAACAGCTTTCTGGCTTCACCTTTTGCTCCAACTATACTGCGCGCGGCAAGCAGAGCAGGAGCGGAGGACGAGAGTGACAGACACAAGCATAGGAGTGAGGATTTTATTATTTTCTGAGCGCCCACCGTGGTGACCACCTTAGAGAGTGACAGGTAGCGTCTCCCCCCTCACACAGTGAAAATAGCCTATGAGGGGGGGGGGGGGGGGGGGGGGGGAGGGGGCGCACTAAGGATTGGGGGGTGCAACGGGCAATGTCAACGTCTGCTAAATTTGGAAGGGGGGGGGGGGTCCTGTTTGGTGCACCTGGTGGCCGGGGACCCCCCCACCCTTTTTTCCGGGGACCCCCTTAAACGCGCTCTTTCGCGATGGATCTTTCCACTCCGTCCTCGGTTCGTCTGTGAGGCCTGAAATTTGACGTGCAAAACACAGGCTGAAACCGGGAAAATCTGCCCTTTCGTGGTTTTCTTGGTGCCGTTGTTTCGAAACTCTCTAAGTACGTTTCCCAGCGGATTTGCCTGAAAAACAGCTTTTGGGGGGTATTGGCATTTTGGGGAAAGCACATGGTAAATCGGCCAAATTTGCTCGAATTTTCACTTTTTGGGCCAATTTTCCAGATTTTGGCTGTTTTTTGAGTGCACTGCAGGAATCTTGGTTTTCGGGGAAACTGACTTTGCTCAAAAGTTGCTAAGTACATTTCCCTGCCAAAAAAGTGCAGGAAAACATTTTGGTGGGGATTGACCTTTTTTTCCGCAAAAGTGGGTTTCGATTTCGAAAACGAGGAGAACGGATTCATCTGGAGGAAACGGAGTACCCACTCGGCACCGGGGGGTCTGGCAAACACCCCAAAAACAGCCCCCAAAACGACCCCCCCCCCCCCCCCCACCCAGACTCACACCGCAGTCCTGTCTGCAGACACTCAGGTTCCACGCTGATGATGGTCCGCCTTATGTGTCCGTGGCTTAAAGGACCGAAACACGGCGCAGACGGGACCAGTGCGGCGTTGAGCACATATCCATTCCAAGCACGTTCTTGCAATCCCCCCATTCCAGTAGGGTACTTCGCGTAACGCGACTTGCTGCCCTCAGCACGCAGGATAACTTCCTCGCACTCTTTTCCCTTTTGGTACTTCAACCATTGGTGCTGCACACGGCAACCCCATGTCCACTGTGCTCTGCGGAGTTTACTTCGCAGATTGCCACCGTAAAAAGAAGACAAGTCAGTGCTGCCTAGCGAGTCGCAGTCACAATCAGGGCGAGTGCCCTGAGTTTTTTAACTGATTGCTCAGACACGGTTGTAGGGGCCTTCTCCCCGTGACGGATTCGCCTGTGCTCTAGTAGCACGGGTGGTCTTGGCTGTGACGAGCTACGAACAGCCGCCTGACAAACCAGACTCACACCGCAGTCCTGTCTGCAGACACTCAGGTTCCACGCTGATGATGGTCCGCCTTATGTGTCCGTGGCTTAAAGGACCGAAACACGGCGCAGACGGGACCAGTGCGGCGTTGAGCACATATCCATTCCAAGCACGTTCTTGCAATCCCCCCATTCCAGTAGGGTACTTCGCGTAACGCGACTTGCTGCCCTCAGCACGCAGGATAACTTCCTCGCACTCTTTTCCCTTTTGGTACTTCAACCATTGGTGCTGCACACGGCAACCCCATGTCCACTGTGCTCTGCGGAGTTTACTTCGCAGATTGCCACCGTAAAAAGAAGACAAGTCAGTGCTGCCTAGCGAGTCGCAGTCACAATCAGGGCGAGTGCCCTGAGTTTTTTAACTGATTGCTCAGACACGGTTGTAGGGGCCTTCTCCCCGTGACGGATTCGCCTGTGCTCTAGTAGCACGGGTGGTCCTGGCTGTGACGAGCTACGAACAGCCGCCTGACAAACCAGACTCACACCGCAGTCCTGTCTGCAGACACTCAGGTTCCACGCTGATGATGGTCCGCCTTATGTGTCCGTGGCTTAAAGGACCGAAACACGGCGCAGACGGGACCAGTGCGGTGTTGAGCACATACCCATTCCAAGCACGTTCTTGCAATCCCCCCCCCCCCCCCCCCCCAACAAAAAAAAAAAAAAAAAAAAAAAAAAAAAAAGGGGGGGGCAACGTGCAACGGGGGCAACGTCCCTTAGTGCGCACCCTGGGGGGGGGGAGGGGGGGCAGCCGGCTGATGGATGGATGGATGGTTCTTAACAAGATGCCTGGGTTGGCATTTTTTTCGCAATTTTGGCAGGGGCCGCACTTTGGATCTGGGTCCGAATCAATCCAATGCTTCCAAATACGCCGTTCTCGGAAAGAATACAAATGAGGTGTTCCTGCAGTTTGATGTGCACTGTGGGCTCCTGCAGGGCCTGTGTACATAGGGACCAGCAGGGTGACCTCATCGATCCAAGGTGGTGCCCAGGGCAGGGGACTTTAAAAACCCGGTGTCCCGGTGTCAGACACCTGGAAAACCCGGTGTGTCAAAAAAAGAGGAAAAAAAAAGTCAGAAATTTTCTGTGATTGTTTTTTATGGTAACAACCGCGGTTGTCATTATCAAAAAGTGACGGTTGGCAGCGTACTGTGGATAATACTTCAGCGAGACGGGATTACCCCACTCTGTGGCCCGTGCACGCGGAGTGGCCTATGAGTCATACGTGGAAGACATTCCTTTCGGGGAGTTTAATGACCATATCCTACGCGTGGCTGTAGCCCGCACCGAAAATGGCGAGGACGTCAAAAACGCCTGGAAGGCGGCCTCGGCCGTCAACCCCAAGAACCCCATGCCTAGTCGTAGCTCTTCCGGCCATGCCGGTTCCCGTAAGAGAGGGGCCCCCCTAGAACAACCCCAAGCGAAGCGGTCAAAAAACTGACTGACGGGAGTGTCGACTTATCCCATTCCCTCGAGACCGTATTCCCCTCCCGACCCACCCATTTTGGCGGCGGACCCGCTGAAAATCTGGAGGGAACAGTTAGGTCAAGGCCGCATACGGAAAGGCACTCTCCTGTCAGCCCAGGAGGTCCCACTTCTCAAGCAGAACCTGCTCAGGACTATGTCCTCTTGCTACCGCGGACAGGCCTCCTTCCTGTCGGTCATGCGGCGCAGCGAAGCGTTCGAGAAGCTCCTACGCAGAGTAGATCCGCACATCACCCGGGAGGAAGCGTTCCACCTCTGGGTTCAAAGATTGCTCGATCTCGGGCAGATCCAACCAGCTTCAGCACGACAGTACTTGACGTACTTCAGCCAGTCGCTGAAGACACCGCAAGCGGCCTTGCGGCGGGCCCTAACGGGCCGTCTCGAATTGTTCAAAAAACACGAGGCGAAGATGAGCAGAGTCCCGGAAGTATCGGCCATCAGAGAGGCGATTCCGAGGGGTTCGGTGATCCAGTCGGTCGCCCTCGCGCTTCAGCTAGCGTCGGGGGGCCCGTTGGGTGGACTTGGAACGATTGCAACATTTCCATGTCCAGCTCCAGCGCCGCGATCTGCGCCACGACCAGTTCATGGTGACCTGGGTCAAAGGCAAGACGGACCTTGCTGGCATGGGTCAAAGCCAGATCCTGCCGAAGAGCGGCCCTCTTTCGGCGCGTTTCCTAAGTGGTTCCTTATGCGATCTTCGTACTTAGCTGGCTGGCCAGACATGCGCAAAAATTTTTTCGCGCCTGCGGCGCAGGTATTTGGCTGAGTAACTTTTTCGTAATGGGGCGATCGCATTAATTGCTCATTCTGTTCACAGTGTTCCACCGTGGCAGGCAATGCAGGGGCGTTGTGCAGGACGGAACCCTGCTGCAGCCGGTGAACAACCAACGTGTTTCCGTCCATCTGTTTAGCTGTAAGTGCGACCGTCAAATTTTCCGCGCCTGCGGCGCTGGTTTAATTGACAGGTCAGCCAACCTAGTTGTGACGAGCCACCCTAGTGCCCATCTGCTTTGATCCGTAAGTGCGACCGTTTAAAAGTTTCCGCGCCTGCGGCGCAGGGCTCCTTTCGCCACAAGAAGAGTTGCTGAGTCGGTGTTCCGGAGTTTAACGCTGGTTCAATCGTGCACCAGCGGCACACGCACGCAGAAGCCAGAAGGTGGCTCACCACCACGACATATATCGCTGCGCGGGCAGGTCTCCCCCCACCCGAAGCGTCAACACAGCCTGCAGTAGGGGTGGGGCGCTGAATGCCGTGTGATTCCCCAAAACCCCGGTTTAGAGCGTAGATTTTCGTCCCAAGGCATCCCTGCTGCCCAAGTGTTGGAAAGATTTTTTTTTTTTGACCTCACACCGGGTTTTTGGCTGACACCGGGTTTTCCGCTCCAACCCCCAAACTTTTAAAGACCCCTGGCCCAGGGGGTCAGGAAAAAAAAAAGAATCTTTCCCGTTTTCACATTTCTTTCGGCCCGAACCGCCCTAAAAACGCACTCCAGTTTTTTTTGTTGGCCCATTTTTTCCAGGGGACCAATTCACCTTTGAAAATCTGGCCACCCAGCCCCCGGGTCCACAAAAGGCGATATTTCAAATGCGGGCCATCGAGAAGGCTGTTTTGACCGATGTTTACGGATTCGGGTCCAGATGCAACATTGACGCCATTTTCGCACTTCGGAAGTTGGAAAACAGTGATGCATTCGACCGAAGATGCCCACAGGTTGGTGGACGCTAACTAGGACCCGGGGCCCGGGGATCGACCCCTGGCCCCCCCGGGACCGCATGAGCAATTCACGCTGGCCAGCGTCATCCGGCACCACTCAGAAGGTGGGGCTGTGTGGGTGGTGTCCAGACTTGCGAGGCAACGTTTTACCAGCGTTTTGCCGCTACCGTTTGCAGTAAGATGAGTAAAATAAAACGTTTAGCATCACCGCAATCACTTACACACGCAGGCAACTACGCGACCGCATGAGCAACGTGTTCGGGATCCACGCCCAACAGCTGGCCAACGTCATCCGGCAGCGCTCAGAAGGTGGGGCCGGAGTCGAGGTGAAGGACCACTTCTACCACTTCACCTTCGACTCCATCAACAGCATCGCCTTCAACCGGCACGTCGCTTCGCAGTCTGGGAACGCTGCGGACTGCGCGTTCCAGGACGCTTTCGATGTCTGCCAGCAGATGACCGCGACGCGGTTCATCAAACCGTGGTGGAGGGTCAACCGGTTGTTCCAGCTGTCGGAAGAGGAGCGGGCGATGAAGCGCGGTTTGAAGACCATCGACGAGTACGTGTACAACGTTGTCGATGACTACTTGGACGCGGTGGGCAACGTGCACGCGAATCACGTGGCCGACGACCAGACGCTAACCGGGCTGTTCCTGCGGTACGCGCAGGAAGAAGGCTTGGAGTACAGCCGGGGGTTCGTCAGGGATTTGATCCTGAACTTCGTGATCGCAGGGCGAGACACAACCGCGTCGGCTCTGACGTCGTGCATCGAGTTCTTGACGGAAGAAGGGCAGGAACACTGGCAGGACAAGCTCGTCGATGAGGCATGCCGCTGCTTCGCCGGCCACAAGTCGCAGCCGCTGACGTTCGACGACATCGTCGACTGCTCGCCGGTGTCGGAAGCGGTCTGTCAAAAATCCTCCCCTCCCGGTGTTGAGCACTGCGCATCGTGCAAGAGAAAACGGCTGCTCCCGGAAAGATGCTGTGACCAGCAACACATGTAAACCATGAGGCAAAACGCCCGGGCCAGATGAAGCTCCGCACAGTGAGAAATTGTCAAGAGCGGGAGGCAGGCGCTGCGGCAGAAACGCAAAAAGAGCGGAAAACGGGCTATATTCCGCGCACAACTGAGCTTTGACACACACACACACACCTAGCAAGCTTGCTTGAGCGCCTTCGGCGCGTCAAGTTGGAATCCTTACGTTTCTGAGCGAACTCCTCATATCCACTCGCCAAAAGCGAGGTTGGAGGGGTAAGCAAAAACTGACAAACGCAGGCCCCACCGTTTGCCCCCTTTTTGTACTCCCCCTTCGAAAATGAACACGGCACCCGCCTCCCCGTTGCCCTCCCGCGAGCGCACGAACTTTACGTTCCCAGCAGCGCTCGTGGAGGCTTTCCGTCGAACCTTTGTGGCGGAGCCTGAAGATAGGAGGAACTATCTGACGGCCGACATGGAAGCGGCGTGCTCCCGGTTGTTCGGGGCATGTGATGAGCAGGCCCTCGCCCGGGCGAAAGGCGTCATCGCTGACGTCTTGAAGGTGCAGTACAGCGAGGCAAACAAGCTGTCTGCCACGCAGGTCGTTGGCGTGGTGATGGCCTTGCACGAGAAGGACCCCCGGTCGACCGCCGAGGCAGTTGCGAACAATTCGCCAGTACCCGTTCCGACGTCATCCGTCCCGCCGCCCTCCCTCGACGTCTCGCAACGTTTGGACCAGATGATGGCCCTGCTCGTCGGGCTCGCCGACAAGGTGAACCGTTTGGAAGCACAGGAAACGGCGGTCCCTGCCTCCCGAGCTCCGACCAGGATGGAGGGTTTGGGCCTCGGTGTCCAGATCACTGACGGGGAGAAGATCGCTGTCGTGACCGACGTTGGTCCTGACGGGGCCTCAATCGTGGTCCTAGGGACGTCCGTGTTCGAGGCCGTCCCCCACGAACAACTGGCGCGCTACTGGAAGTTGCTCAGTGCGACGGGGAAGGATGGGCAGGCGGGGCTGGATGAGGCGGTCAACACCGAGCCGCGAGACTGCGTGCCTCTCGCGTTGAAAGAGGTGGCGCTTAACGGAAGCACCTGGATGCCCTACGCCGACCAGGGCCCGGTTTTTCGGGATGCCCTGGTGACAGAGCTCGAGAGGCGAGCCCCAGCCGACATCCCCGGGGCGACGGCGTACGGGTTGGGCGGCCTGCTTCGCCTTAGCGGTCTTCTTCTCGGCTGCCTTCTCTGCCGCTGCTCTCGCCTTCTTGAGCCGTTGCGACATAGCCGGTGCTTCGTCGAGCGTCGCTGCGAAGGCGTCGGCCGCAGCGTACCCCTGGTTGGAGCGGACACGCCAAAACTCGAGCATCTCGCCGGCGCGCTCGAGCACGTCCAGGGGATCGTCGCCTATTAAGGCCGCCGACAGTTCCAGCACGTGTCAGAAGCGCGAGACGGCGCACGCCGAGCGGGGTCCTTTCGCGGCCGCTCGTACGGGAACCGCGCCTCGGGCAGCCGCGCCCCCGGCAACCGCTACTACGGCAACCGTCCACGATCGACCAGCAACGGCAGCCGAAAGTCGGACAGCCGGAAGTGAGCCGGTCGACAGTGGCGGACATGACGCGGGTGCTCGTCGGAGACGCACGGGCACGCGCCGAGCTCGAGCACCAGTTGTTCCTGGTTCGCGACGGCCACGAGTTGGGCCGGATGCTGAAGGAGCGGATTCCTCCCGATTCGGCGCACCTTTTTGCGACTGGACAGCGGTCTACGTCAGAAGCCGAGCGGCTGGTGGCGCAGTTTCGAAGCTTCGTCGAGGAGGAGGCACCGGACACGCCGGTCGATACCGCACTCGTGCGTTTTGTTTGGAGTCGACTCGGGAGCGCAAAGCCGGCCACCGTTCGCAACTATCTGTCCCGCCTGATGACAGCTCTCGCCGATCGCGGCGTGAGGGGCGTGAGGACTCGTGCGGTGCAACAGACGTCAAAAGCCTTGCAGAGGCTGTCGGTCATGGTCCGACCACGTCAAGCGTTACCGTTGAGGCTCGAGGAGGTTCGAGAAGTCACACACACACACACACACACACACACACACACACACACACACACACACACCCACACACACACACACACACACCCACACACACACACACACACACCACACACACACACACACACACACACACACACACACACACACACACACACACACACACACACACACACACACACCACACACACACACACACACACACACACACACACACACACACACACACACACACACACACACACACACACACACACACACACACACACTAGCAAACCCGCTGGTGACCCGCTGTCTCAGCGCCCGATCTCGGTTGCACCGGTGCTATACAGGGTTTGGGCAGCAGTAAGGGCCAAAGAAGCGCAAAAATGGATGGAGGAGCTAGCACCGGAAGGATTGCATGGTTGTCGGCCCGGACACAGCACAGAAGATCTATTCTGGCACCTGGCGGCGGAATTGGAGGAGGCGCGGATTACCGGACGCCCCCTTTTTGGAATAGCCTTCGACTTCAAGAAGTGCTTTGATACAGTGCCAATAGGTGTCACAATGCAGCTAGCAAAAAGGCTGGGCTTCAACGCGATGGTACTTCGAGCATTAGAAGCCGCGTATAAACAGATGCGCCGACATTTCAAGGTGAATGGCACAGTGGGAGAGGGCTTCACCCCTACGAATGGCATCATGCAAGGATGCGCGATAAGTGTAATCCTTATCGGGCTACTCATCAGCGTATGGATGAGGCATGTGAAGCGAGAAGGGGAACCCCGGTCATACGTGGACGACATCACAGCCACCGCCAAAGAAGCCCGCCTTCTTCAGACGATTGCAAATAAGACAATCCGATTCACTGTCCTGACAGGGTTGTCGCTGTGCCCTAAGAAGTGTCACTCATTCGGGACGTCAGATGGTTGGCTGATCGAAGTCATGGACTGGCAGGAACACGCAGACGTATTCGAGTCGCAGGAACCCGCGCAGTTTTACAAAAGGGCGGACAGCTTCGATTGCCTTGGCGTGATGCTACACGCGAAGGGGCAGGGGCACAAACTGTCGAGCAGGATCCAGGAGCGCAGGAGAAGCGCCGTACAAAATCTGCAACGCGTAAAGAGACTCCCGGTACCCGCAGCGGCACGAGAGAAGCTGGCATCCATGACGGCTGGTGCAAAGCTTTACTACGGAATTTCAGTGATGCCGTTGGACCGCAAAACAGCATACACCCTACGCCAATTGATCATGTCGGCACTGTGGACCGGCACCAACCGACGTGCGGTGGAAGTGGTCATGCAGGTGCTCCACCACGGACATCGGCTTGACCCGTACACTGCACCAGCGTATCTACGTGTAAAGGCATGGGTCAGGCAGATGCAGAAGTGGCAACACATCAGAACGAGCGCGCAAAGGGCGTGGACGCGCCGTGACGAATTGCCAAAAGGTTCGCCGCACAGCCTGATTCAGGAAGCCCTTAACCAAGCGGGTTGGACGTGGGACAGCCCGATAACCCTCTTGTACGTCAGCGAGAGCGCGCAGCAGACGAGCTTCCACGTGACGAGCGCGACTGAGGTGGAGACCAAAGTCATGCTGCACGACTTGCGCCATGCTCTGCGTGGCCAGCAACTTGCCATCGTGTGCAGAAGGAGGGAGGACATGCGGGGGTGTGCGCATGGAGTGGATGGAAGCGTCACCCGACACCTTCTGCAAACGCCGGATAGTGGCATCACTGGATACCAGCAAGGAATGTTGAGGTCCATTATCGCAGGGGCAGTATCCACGACAGGCCGCACAGGGCAGAGTAGGCCCTGCCCGTATTGTAACGACGAAGAGGGGGAAACGGTGGCGCACCTATGGTGGATGTGTGAGGCATGGAAGGATGTGCGGGAAGAGCACGGCATGGTCACCACAGACAGGACAACGTGGCCAACCTGCCTTAGCATGTGCGGAATAGCGCCTCTCTACAGGCATGGGGTCGATGCGGCAGCGCAGCCGATCCCCCTGGATCATGTACGAGCGTGTGCTTTCGTCGGAAACCTGCAGCGTTTCAAAATAATGACACACAACAGAATAAAACTAAACTACGCATTTCTTCCTTGCAGTACTGCGTGCTCGTCAAATACGCGACGACAGAGCACAAGAGACGTCACGCCACCACCGCTTAGCCCAATATCGACGACACCGTGCCCGAGAAGGATATCCATGCCGACAATCGAAGTGGGGACGGTTTCGCAGCAATGGAAGCAGACTGAGGCGCTCTGGAAGGCGCTACACTGGTGGATCGGCAAGTTGTGCTGGGCACATATCGGATCCGAACACACGGTGACGTTCTTAGAGCTAGCCGTCGACTTTGAGCTCACGACGGGAGAACGGCTGCCGGACGTGTCGGATCGGCGAATCCAGCCACCCACAATGCGGAAGACCAAAACAACGACAGCCCGGGAGATCCTCCCACCAAGCGAAGCGCAGTCGGGCTTGTGTCTGTACTTCGATGGCGGGTCGAGGCAAAACGGCACCGCGTTGGCTGTGGCAGGTGCTGGCGCGGTTGTATACGAAGATGGGAAGAAGATCGCGGAGGTCATCGTCCCCCTAGGCCGAACGACCAACAACGTGGCAGAGTTTAGCGCTCTGGTCGGGGGCTTGCACTTGCTCGGGGAGCAGCCCCCGAGCGTGCAAGGACCCGTAACGGTCCGAGGTGATTCGAAGGTAGTGATCAGCACGATAAAGAAGACAGCGCAGTGCCAGCGGATCCTGCGGCCGTACCTCCTGCAGGCGACGGCGTCCATGGGAGCCCTCGCGCCACGGTTCAGTTTCAACTTGGAGCATGTCGCGCGTGACCGCAACACCGACGCCGACGCGCTGAGCAACGCGGCGATGGACCAGGTGCAAGCGCAGACATCTGGAGAGGTGAGCACCATCATGGCGCAGTACGAAGCGTACAGACGGAGTGCGCTGGCAAAGGCCCGAACCCTGCACACACTAGCAAACACGATTTACGGCACAGCCTGGCACCCTGGACGCGTTGCGAACGTGACGAGCGCTACGGCCTTGGGCGGTGGGGTAATGCAGGGCGTATCGTGCCGAGCCGTGCTCTCACCGCAGACGGAGGCAGTGCTACGATCGATGAGCCGGGGCGCATCCGACACGGAAGGAACAACCCCGAATCCGTTTGTCAAGGCCCACGAAAGGTGGGCAGCCAGTATCCAACCCGAGCGATACTACGAGGCGACCTGGAAGGAAACAGCAGAGTGGAAGGGGAGAGGACGAGAAGACCCTCCCAGTCAACGATCTCACCCGCCAACGAGACGGAATGTCAATGCACCTTAAGATGTACTAAGCATGACGCCCCGCGCTGCACCACATGTACGAGAAGGCGAATACCCCCGGACACCTGCTGTAGACAGCAACATGCAAATCACGAAGAAGGAAACCAATGCCAGTCGAGGCTGCATTTCCGTGTACGTCGCAACCACCGCGAGCGGCCGGCTGGTGCATCGGCAGTAACGTAGGTGCATTGCGCAACTGGGCTAGACTCCGCTCAGGGGTTACCCAATACTGAGATCACACACACACACACACACACACACACACACACACA